>JAEIIL010021874.1:0-23010 GCA_018905715.1 Drosophila lini
GGCCTATTAAAAACTTAAGAAAACAACCCCTTGAAGTGTCTGAAACAGTATTATTATTTACTTTATATTTTATTTCATTAAATTTAGTACAGTGTGCTAAATTGTAGACACTATATTATAAAGTAAATAATATTTGGTAGTACTATTTGAGTAGTACGAACGTAGTTATCTCACTTTATCAAGCCAAGTGCTTAATTTGGTGACCTTAAATGGGCTCCAAAGACATTCTCCCAACATTGTTCAATTGGCTTCGCCCCTTGGGTGGATCGATCTTATCGGGACCCAAGATCTCCACTGGCTTCCACCATTACGTGGCTTTCCGTGGCCGACAAGAAAATTGGCTGGCAAACTATTTTCCGATGGCTTGGAAAGTCGGCTCGGTGGTGGCGGCGGCGGCGGCTTCCTTTCCTTTTTAGCCAACTTCGCTTTCGCCGTGGTTTGCTTTCTTGCTGTTTGCTTTCGGACTGGAAGTTGGGACTGCCTCCCGTTTTTGGTATGCGTAGACTCTGTTTTTATTTATTTACATTTTCTTTTCTTTTGGTTTGGCTTGGTTTGGGTGTTCGTTGGCCGCACCCAATACCCACTCAGTCCCAATTGCAGATCGGCCAGGGCCTTGGCCATACCTACAGTGGCAGTGGGGCAACGTGACCGCAGCTAACGGTACCCGTGGTTGACATGTCGTTAGTCTGTTCGATGAGCATTTATGCCGAGCGGTAGGGGGGAGGCCAGAGGTACTAGCCAGGCCTCCAGGCCTTCCTAGCTGGCCATGCTGGCTCCCCTCTTTGACTCAGCCGGCGAATGAGCAAAGAAAATAAATAAACAAGGAGTTGGGTCTCCTTCTGGGTATTAATAGGAGGAGGAGGTATGCAGTTATTCAAGCGAAATTTATTCTTTTGCAATCTATAATTGTTATTCTTAAAGTTTCCTATCAATTGGATATCAAAAGTCCCATTGAAAAGTCTCCTTTAAGAATTTGTAGCTGATAACTCTCTGGTTTTCTTTGTGTTTATGGAACATAAATAACAAAGTACTGCTCAGATTGGCATGCTTATATTTGTTTACATTTTTGTTTTTTATTTTTTCTTGGTATAATACTCATCGGCCAACCCAGTTCCCAGTCATAGCCACAACTAGAAGCATAAAATGATAAGATAAGCTATATGTAGCCATGGCTAATTGTATTAATAAATATTACGAAGCTTACCTCAAACTGTGCCTTATTGTTGTTCTTACTTTGTAGTATTTTAACTTATATTTGAGGGTTTTTAATTTATATGGAATTCTCAGGAAGAATCAACTCTAAAGCTATTATTATTCAGTGTATTTTCCCACAAAGCGTTCAATTATTTAAAATAACTGAAAAAAATAGCAAATTCCTCGATTGTCCGAGTGTAGTCATCGTCATTAATTTCCCCACTAGCTCTCACTCCCCTTTCAGTCTGTATATTTTTTAGACTTTCGTTCGTTAGTCCCAATTAAAAATTGTGCAGTTTAGCGTTTAAAAACTCATTAGGAGCCCAGCTTCATTGTTATGCCAAATGAATACACATGTTTCTGTGCTGTCCCATTCTGGCAGTGCTATATGTTCTTCTCTAAGTTCTACATGCATTGTTCAAATGCGGGGCGTTTTTACAATGCTCATTTACAAATGCAGCTGAAATAATAGCAGCAAAGATGGCAATGAAGGAGCTTTAAAAATTATATTAAATAATATATGTATTTATTCCTCTATTAGGAATTACAATCTTTACCTGTTTATATTTAAAATTGACTTTATTCTCAATAAAGAATTTGTTGTATACCTAAAATGCACAGAAATACTTTAAATAAATATTTAAAATTAAACAATGAAATAACCTCAAGTACTTTACCATTCAAAAAACCCCTCTTAAACTCTAAATCCTATTAACTTGACTCCTGCTGTGTGCCTAAAGAGTTTATGTGGGCAATATCAAAGGAATTTTCATAGCAATTAGGAAAATCTGTACATAAAAGCTGTCAAATATTCAGTTCCCCAACAAATAAATAAAGGGGTAAAGGGCTGCGGTGGCACAGATTTTGGTTTTTAGATTCAAGTTTTATAAATAGATCGCGTAAATCAGGCGGGGTCCATTTCTTCCAGGGAAAATATACTTAAATGTCAAAGAAAGGGACAGATCCATTTGATAAATACGGGAAAATAATTCCAAATAAATGATCTTTTAATTTCGTATATTATTTAACTAAAATTCAAAAACGATTTCTATAATTTCAACAAGTTTATTTTAAAGTCTGGAATTGCTTTCACTCCGACCAGAAGATATTGCAGAATTTATGGTGTAATTTTGTGTGGCATCATCGGTCGAGTTCATGTAACATAAACACTTATCCCTCCGTCTGTCTGACTGTCTGGGGAAACTAAAGAATTCCGAAATCGAATCGCATTGAAAACCAACAGAATCGAAAACGACTCTGAATGCTAAAAATTCCCCTGAAATGCAGTCGGTGGAGAGAGCTGGGAGCTGGGAGCTGGGAGCTGGGGACGCTGTAAACTTGGACAGCAGCAGCTACTTCAAATGCCGTCAATTGTTTTAGCCTGCCACTAAGGGGGAGGGGTGGCAGGAGGAGATGGGTCTCTATTTATGGAACAACAGCGAATGCCCATGGATGTGTGGATGGATGTGATGTGGTACAGTGAGGCTTCCCCATTGCAACAAATGCACATTTTAAAGTCGATCTAGATGAACTCTTAGTTGTTTAAACCTAGCTTGGCTTTGAATATTATTTTTAATTCAAGACTTTGTTTGGTGACTCATGCCTTAGTGGCTTCTATGTGCCCCCTTGGCATTTGTTTACATGCCCAAATGCCTTTATGAAACCCAATGCCAATGCACGTTCAATGCATCCAAGAGCCATTCCCAGCCCGAGCTCCAGACTCAGCCCGCGTATCCCCTTACTGGGGCAATGCCTCCTCCGGTCCTCCTTAGTCTGGGCACTCGTGCGTTCAACAAGCCACTCGAACTTTGCCAAGAGGAGGAAAACCAGATGCGTAGGGCACAAAAAAAATATATATATATTTATATATAACAAGATTCGAGGTCTAGAGCTTGGGTAACCCAAATCTGAAATACCCTTTAAGGCCTTAAAATTTAAAAAATGAATTAAACAAATACAATACACGTTTTTAAGAGGTATTCATATTTTTTCTTAAGTATTGACAACTTACAGAACTCGTTGAGAGGGTATTATGTGTTCATATAACCGAGAGGCTAAGAAAGTGAGCTGCATTCTGCATCACAGCTTCAGTTCGAATTGAACTTAATTGATCAATCAAATTGAGATGGGCCAGAGCAAGACAAGTAGGGGGGCATCATAATATCCTGGGTTCTGAGTCGGCGACTGAGATTGAAATTGATGTGTCGCCAAGTGTTAAATGGTCTGTCATAATGTCGAGCGTGTCGAGAGAGAGCTCAGATATATCATTTCCCAGGCCATTTGCCAGCCATTTCGATCGGGCGGCGATAAATGCTCAAGTGGTTGACACCCAAACAACAACTTAACTCATGATTCCCATCGACAATTAATGGCATGCACAAAGAGAATACATCCTAAAAAAATAGGTCAACATTTGGGCAGTTTATAATACAAAATTACAATGTTTATCAAGTCCTGAAAAGTAACTTGGGAATTCTAAGACATATTAGATAGAGATACGTCTGGAAAAAAAGGTCATAATCTGAGAATTTAATAGTAAATATTATAGCTTTAACTTACACCCCCTATTCCCTGTAAAGTTCACATTATTCTCAATTAAAGCTTATTCAGACCCATTTTTCTGGGTGTGTTCTATAGAGACTCAGAGCCCCGACCCAGTCATAATGACGATGACAGCGACAAGTCTAGTCAATGAACCACACACACCAAAGGGCGCGGGGGAAATCAGAGAGGGAAATGGGGCAGGGAGAAGGGAATATAATGAAAACTGCAACGCCCACAGAAAAGCTGTTTGGGATAAACAAACGACAATAAGCCAGCCAGTCAGTCGCGCGTTAAAGATCTCGAATGGGAGCAGAGAGCAGACACAGGGAGAAATTCAGCCACTAACTGATTTATCGGATTGAGAGCTCCGATTTTATCAGCTGCATCGTGCGTGGGTGGGGTGGAAAATGGGGGACAAATTAGAGGGGGAGTTCCCCTCTTAGGCGGGGTCTTTGTAGTGGGCGTTTGAACATCTCTCTCGAGTGACAGCATCTCATGCACACCAGCAGCAGGTGGAGGAGGCAGAGGAGAATCATCATCACCCCCATCATCTTTTCAGTTTAAGTCTTTTAGGTCTTCATGTACCTTGGGTTGCTGAACTTTTTCTTCTTGTTAAATTTAGCCTTTTATTTTATAGGGAAATGGATTAGGGTTTAAACTGTCTTTAATATATTTATTTCAAGGCTAATCAATCTCTTATTTCGCGCTGTGCACTTGCATTGTGCCATACCCCCTACTGGATGCCCTCGTTTATTTACACAAGACAATCTTCCAGTCGGGCCAAGTCAACGCGCTCATTAGCCTTCGGTCTGGGCCCAATTTCGCACATTTATCCGACAGATGTAGATACGGTCGCATACCACATACATATATGCCCAGAGATCCAGCAAAAGATAACTGTATCTCCGCCCCAAAGACACAAACAAACAAATTTCGTATCGCCATAAGGCACAGCAAGTTCATTCATTTGTTTACTCGCTCGATTCGCAACAATTAAACAAAGTTTGCACAAAATTTAAGCAAAGGCGCGATCGTAATGAAAGAAGAGGCTAAAATGGGATATAGCGGGGATTTACCGACCCTTGATTTCCTGTTTACACAGTTTTTAGTGAATGTCTAAAGGTTACAAGAAACCCTAAAGTTGTGCATCTGATTTGCTGATCAAATTTATATATTTTTTAAGCGGTTGTAGATGCCTGCAACCCCATGGGTACCACGAGATAATGGCTATAAAAACCAGATTTTTTAAAGCAAAATTCGCTTTAGTACCACAACTGTGCTTGGGTGGCTGCATTCCAAAATCGATGAATGCAAAACGTGAGCTGGAACAATGCAACCAACAAATGTCCTGCCCGTCCTGTCTGTCCTGCTGACTGTGCCACCCTTAGACTTGGCCCTCAAAAAGGGGTGGGATCGCCACCTCTGTTAAACGCACAGGACGGAGCAGGAGCGGGAGAGAGAGAGGTTTCCTGGTTGAAGGAAACCCGAGTATCCGGCACAGGATACTATGATTTTTGTTCTTGAACTTTAAACAACGATGAGAAATAAAACTTAAAAGTCATAATACCTTTGAAATAATAATTATTTTAAAACTAAACAAGATCTTATAGACATAATCTAAAAACCAGGATATATTTTACAACAACCCATCTGGCAACGCTGTACTTCTTAGCCAAAAAACATAAAACCCCCCCGCGTAACATCTGGTTCACTTTTCCGGGCTTTCGCTAGTTTCAAGCAGGTCCTTGAGCGCAGGCGCTGGGAGAATGAAAATAGAGGGTAACTAGTGTGGGGAAAGTTGCATTTCGGTGTTGCCACTTCACATGACATCCTTGCGGATAGAGAGAGACAGCGAGAGAGAGAGAGTGAGAGAGAGAGGCGGTGAGGGAGTGACGGAAAGAGAGCACATTAATTTTGGATGGTTTTAGGGCAGTTGGCCTGCGAGTTGCACCTTCGCCACAATACAATATATACAATAAAGTGTTCATCAAACTCGGGGATCTATATATTGTTATTTTTTTTCCAAGACCAAACCAAAAACAATCAAAGAAACCAACAACTAAAGCGGCCAAAGAACAACCAACAATGTGGCAAATTGGCTGACAAAAAAAGAAAAAGGAAAACCAGCTAACAATAAAGAGAGATACAGAGTGAAAGCCCTGAAGGCTGCAGGAAAAGTGCGAGGCTTTTGCCCAATTACGTTTTAAGTAGGCGCTCGGTATACACACGAAGCTCGGCCGGAAAGGAGGGCGTCAGGAAGCGGAAGACAGCACACAGGAACAGGCAGGAACCAGCAGGAGCCACCAGGAACATGTGTAAGAGTCCCGGGTTGTATATTACGGGAAGGGGCATGGCACTCCTGCTGTTCCTCCAACGCTCTCTTGAGGGCATTGTCACTCCACTCAACGACAGCCATTCCACCATTCCGTATGCCTAATGAGACAGACGTTGATGGGCAGACTGTCAAGGAGCGAGATTCAAGGCCCAAGAGCAAGGTCCTTCAGTCGATTAACCCGTTTTGTGTTATTAAGCATCCCCCTTGGGTGACACGCCAAGAAATTACAGCTGAAAAAAACATAAAATCCCTTACTAATTCTTTACCATTTCCATTTCCCATTTTTGCAGCCAAGACACCATCCTTCGACAAGGACAGGGATTATATAGGCTTCGCCACCCTACCAGAGCAAGTGCACCGGAAATCGGTAAAGCGGGGCTTCGAGTTCACTCTGATGGTCGTGGGGGAGTCGGGACTGGGCAAGTCCACCCTGATCAATAGCCTGTTCTTGGGGGATCTCTACAAGAACCGACAGATGCCCAATGTGGAGGAGCGCATCGAGAAGACGACCAAGGTGGAGAAGAAGACAATGGACATTGAGGAGCGTGGCGTGCGGCTGCGACTCACAGTGGTGGACACACCCGGTTTCGGGGATGCCATCAATTGCGAAGACAGCTGGCGGGTGTGCACCCAGTACATAGACGAGCAGTTCCGCCAGTATTTTACCGACGAGAGCGGACTCAATCGGCGGAATATACAGGATAACCGGGTGCACTGCTGCCTCTACTTTGTACCGCCCTGGGGACACAGGTGATTATTATACTGAAGATCTTATAAAGTGGATATATAAGTATATACCAAAACTGTATCCACAGCCTGCGACAGATGGACCTGGACCTGATCCGGCGGTTGCACCGCAAGGTGAACATTGTCCTGGTCATTGGCAAGGCTGACTGCCTCAACAAGCAGGAGGTGCGCAAGCTGAAGGAACGCATCCTGCAGGACCTCGAGGATAACCACATCCAGCTGTACCAGTTCCCCGAATGCGACTCCGACGAGGACGAGGACTTCAAGCAGCAGGACCGCGAACTGAAGGCCTCCATTCCGTTTGCCGTCGTTGGCAGCAACACCATTCTGGAGGTGGCCGGCAAGAAGGTGCGCGGCAGGCAGTATCCCTGGGGCGTGGTCAATGTGGAGGATCCGGAGCACAGTGATTTCATCAAGCTGCGCACCTTCTTGATATCCACGCACATGCAGGACCTCAAGGATACCACACAGGTACACGCAAATATATATATATACCTTTTCGTAAATGGTACTTATCACCCGATTATCCTTTGCAGGATGTCCACTACGAGAACTTCCGGGCACAGTGCATCTCACAGATCTCGCAGCATGCGCTGCGCGAGCGCGGCAAGTTGAAGCGAGACTCGATCAGCTCTACAAACGGATTCGATGCCGCCATATCGGAGACCGACCGCCTGCTGCTGCAGAAGGACGAGGAGATCCGGCGCATGCAGGACATGCTCACCCAGATGCAGGAGAAGCTCAAGCAGACCCATCTGATGGAGATGAAGAAGAACGACAGCGTGATCGACGTCTAGGAAGTGTTCAATTTTGCACCTTGATATATGCATCTACCTAAGCATAGGACTTATGTGGTAGCCCCGGGGAGATCCTGGAGCAGCCAGCTGCAACCAAAACGACTTTGTTCATATACGCTAGCACAGACTTTTTAGATCCCAGGACTAGCTGTGCCCACTAGATCCAAAATTAAGACAACGATAAGCGCGAGATTTGCACAACTAGGCTCCAAAAATCACACACACACCGAAAAGAAAACATCACAGCCTTTTCCAATTTTGTAGCTAAAGAGAAATCGACTTTTTTCCACTAAGATAAACGACTTTAAAACGCGCATCTAGCATTTGATCAGTACGATAAAGATTACGATTACGATTACAATTACAATTACGATTACGAGATATATTATACCAAAGTTGAAGGAGTTTCAAAAACTTAACGAAAGTAAATTGTTAACGAAAAAGTTCATGAACCCACAGAAGAGGCACATACATACAATACATACATAGCAGTACCGTTATCCAGGAAGACAAGAGCATTGACAGAGACAGCTATAAATTTATTATATTTATTTTTGTTTTTATTATTCTTTTTTTACACATTTGTTTTGCCATTTTTGATTTTTGAAGCAACTTTTTGCTTTAATTAATGTGTAAAGAAAAACTTGTAACATTACATGGTAAGCAGAATATATATCAGATATAGAACAAATGGGTCGCTGGGCGCTCTTGGCACTGAATTTCCAAGGATCGGCGCCTGCAGCAAGAAGTTCCAATTATTTACGCAATTAATTACGTATCGTATTATCAGATATATATACAACACATACCTATCTATGGACAGAACCTATTTTGTTGAAACGAATTGTTAATGAATTTATTTTAAATTAATCGATTAAGCCTTCACGCAACAACCATAATATTTAAATGAAATTATAGTCGAAAAATTATATATGTATAAATATAGCGATTGATAAGAATCGATTTCAAAATAAAACAAAAGAATAAATTCAATTCCGCCAAATTTCTTTGTCAAATTCTTGGGACACTTTATCAGGTTTGTATATAGATTTATAGCCTATTCAGTCAAAAATGCTATAATTTAAATGAATACTGATTTATAGAATCGCAAATGACTTTTAAAAACCAAAAAGACGTTAACTAGTGTGACCAATCACTGGTCAACCTATTGCCGAAATAATATCGCTGCAAGTCGATTGTCAACTATCGATATCGCAGTCGAAAAGTGTAATCGACTTAATCTCCCCTCGCCCCTTTCCACTTCTATTTGATTTTGAACACAGCAAGCAAGCGTTTTTGGTTTGGATTTGGTTTGATCGGTATCAGCAGAGCGCAGCCTTAACACCTGGGTGGCCTTCAAGCGCTCGCACCTTTGGAGCAACAGCAGCAGCAGCAACAGCAGCGACTCCAACAACAACAACGGCGCCTTTGTCTTCCTCTGTGTGCGTTTAGTTTTTTGTCCAGTTTTTCGCGAGCGCCGCCTCCTAACTTCTTTGTGTGCTTTTCCACTTTTCTGCACTTTTCGGTTGCTGCTGCTCGTTTGTCTTGGACTTGGGCTTGGACTGTGATCCGGAATGTCCAGAGCTGTTGAAATGATGTGGACTGTGCACTTGGAAGGTGGGCCCCAGCGGGTCAACCACGCGGCTGTGGGCGTGGGCGATTTCATCTATAGCTTCGGCGGCTACTGCACTGGCTACGATTATCGCCACAATGAGCCGATCGATGTCCACGTCCTGAATGCCCACACCATGCGCTGGTCGCTGGTGCCGCAGCAGCTGGACCAGGACGGGGAGCCGCTCAAGTACCCGCATGTCCCCTTCCAGCGCTACGGTCACACAGTGGTGGCCTACAAGGACCGCATCTACATCTGGGGCGGTCGCAACGACGAGTACCTATGCAACGCCCTATACTGTTTCGATCCGACCACGGGCAAGTGGTCGCGGCCCACGGTGACCGGGATCCTGCCGGGAGCACGCGATGGCCACTCCGCCTGCGTGATCGGCAACAGCATGTACATCTTCGGCGGCTTTGTGGACGAGATTAATGAGTTTAGCAGCGACGTTCACTGCCTCAATCTGGACATCATGGAATGGCGCTATGTGCAGACCTTTGGCGCTCCGCCCAGCTACAGGGATTTCCATGCGGCGGTCGCCTACGAGCAGGAGCGCATGTACATCTTTGGCGGGCGCGGGGACAAGCACAGTCCGTACCACAGCCAGGAGGAGACCTACTGCCACGAGATCGTCTACCTGGACATGAAGACCAACGTGTGGCACCGTCCGTTTACAGCGGGCAAGGTGCCAGTTGGCCGCCGCAGCCACAGCATGTTTGTGTACAACAAGATGATCTATGTGTTCGGGGGCTACAACGGCCTGCTGGATCAGCATTTCAACGATCTGTACACCTTCGATCCGCGCACCAAGTTGTGGAATCTGATCCGTGCCAATGGCAAGCCACCGACGGCTCGCCGCAGGCAATGTGCCGTTGTGATGGCCACCAAAATGTTCCTGTTTGGTGGCACCAGTCCAAGAAGCGGTACCGCCTCCATTGACGCCGTCCCATTGCCTTCAATGACCGCCACGCTCACCCTGGAGGCGGCTGGCGGCGGTGGAGCACCGACGGGCGTGGCCCTGATCGATTATAGCGATCTTCATGTGCTGGACTTTGAGCCGACCCTAAAAACGCTGTCCACGATGGTAGTGCTCGAGAACCAGCTGGACATCTCGGGGCTGCCGCGTAGCTTTTGCTCCGACCTGCAAATGCTCACACAGCCGAACAGTATTAGCCGCCCGATAAACCAGGCCGGCTAGCAGCCCAAAGGGCAGCTGGAGACGGTTATGTGAACGAACGTCAACTGCCACAACTAAAACTACTCTGCATCTGGGAGCCACTAGTCCGGTTCCTGGTACTTAAAACAATGGGAGGACGAGCTCGAATTACACATAACGCACGATAACGATTAAGATGATGACGAGGACGAGGACGAAGGAGAGAAGTGAAAATGGAGAAGGACGAGACCACATTGCAACCACATGACACCTCATATAGTTGCATCATGGCACACACTACGAAGAGAGAGAAGCCCCTTGCTTTTGGCACACACTTCTCTGAAAAATAATAAACAAAACAAAACCCCAAATACTTGAAAACTGCGAATGACACTATGAATGCTGATAGCGATGTAGTTTGTAAAACCTTTGTATCAAGAAGTCCAAATAAAAACTCCATTAACTATATTACAATCAAGGCGCAAACGAGTGTATGTATGTATGTATGTCATGTGTTGTTGCCATTTCTAAGAAAATGTATTTAGTTGGAAGCGCCCTCTTCTCTCCCCACTTAATTTCCCTTCCCCGTCTTATATTAAGTACGTAATTTAACAGATTTGTGATTTTATATTCTTAGCAGGAGCTGCTTAGTCGCTTTAATTATAGTGTTAACTTATTAGTTAAATACTCGTTCATAAATTAAATTAATGCTGATTAAACGTACAAACAAATAGTAGTTTCATTGCAAATTGTAGCCTTAATCTGGCGACACTCGAATTCCTTCCATTTGCCACTCCATTACTAGGCTTACAATGTGATTCCGAGCACTCTTTGACCTTCAGCGAACGGTTCTAGCCAGGAAGCAGCCTCAAAGCCGCCACCTTGCACGCAATGTTAGGAAAAGTAAGGTCAGCCAGCTCCGTAATTAGCAGTTGTTGGTGGGAATCGCCAGAGTTGTGGTGCATACTGTAGACGGACTATCCCACGGCACTCGTATAGCCACGAACGGTTAGGTAGCCATTAATGATGTCCGAGGGCATATTCTGCATGGAAGCGTATTCATCGGCATTGGCGTACCGCAGCTTGGTATGGGGATCCGCATACGGAGCGGGCAGGCCGCTAATGTCCGAGTACTTTTTGGCGGGCACCAGCGAGGGCGGTGCATTCAGCGTGAAGTCTGGTAAGTAAAATAAGTTAGACCCAAAATATTCAACAAAATAAATTCCCCATTTCCTGCACTTACAAGTGGGCCGATCGGCCGGCAGCTTTTTGTTGCGCTCCATATTGCTTATTTGCCGCAGCGGACGGTAAACGCAGTTCTTGGGGAAGGCGAATGGCCGCTTGAAAGAGCGTTTCGGTTTTGCTTCCATTTAATTATTTTTTTTGTTTACCTTTTCGCTACATATGGTAGCCAGTGTAGCCCTGGCTCAATTATTGAAATTTACCGTATATCGCTTACCTTGGTGTTCTCACCTATCGATTAATCGACCAACCTGGTTATTTGTGCAGCTTTCGAAAAGCTACAGGAATTACTGTCCATCGCGGACTAACGATGTCGCTAGTCACAAGTTAGATTTAAACTCTTTAAAAAGGGCTAAAAAGAACCTTGATTGAATTTAACGTAATAATTCAATTTAAATTACAAATAAATACAGGGTTTTCCATCGATGGCGGCGTATATCGATAACTATTTGCCTGGGCGAGTGGCAACTTTGGCACTCACGCACGGGCTCGGCCAGTTAACAATCTTTTTTACTTTTTGTCCACACAGATGTGCTGTTAAACTTTATTAACTTTTCGACAGACCCAGCGGCCGTAACGTTTCGAATGTGTTCAATTAAAGATAGTCATTAAATTGGACAATTGAAAGCGAAGCGAAAATGATGTAAAGGAAAACTCTCAAGTAGCTTTCGTGCGTGTGCGAGTGGTGCGTGTGTGTGTGTGTGTGTGCCTTGGTGTGTGGAAATTAACGTAGTGTGAAGAAGAGTGGCGAAGGAAAAGCGACAATTGCAGTCCAAGGCGAACAACAAAAGCAACTACTACTGAAGGTTGTCCAACCCCCTGTTGCCCCCTGCTCCACTGCCGCCTTTGGCGGAGGACAACACAAAAAGGAGTGCAGTAAGTTCCAATCGGATTCCTGTAAACAAAACAACAACACCAACAAAACGGCACAATCTGCACAAACAAAACGAATTTCGTTGCTTTTTTTATTGTTGTTATTGTTGCCGCTACACAGTATTTTGTTGTTGTTTGTGGAACGGAAGCGGAGGAAGTTGAATCATCGTGGCAGAACTTGTTTTTCCAACTTCATTTGTTGTTGCCGCTCCAAGCATAAAAATGTAATGTATTTGTTAGGTCCATACAAAGTCCAATTGGGCTGTAAATGCATACAAATCCAATTCGAGTTCCCGGGTTTATCGGTGAATGTAAACAAAAGCATTTTGCGCCATGCGGAAAGCCTACCCTATATTTGCGAAGTATCTATTGGCGGTACAGTGGCTCCTATGTAATGTTAAACATAATGTTTAATTGGAATTACAAAAACAAACCTACACATCGTGGGGGTAGCTAGGAATTACCTCCCCCTTGTAGAAGTGAATTAAATAATTAAAATAATGTTTACTTGATCAAATCTTCACTCCTCGTAGCCACCCACTAAGATAATACAAAAAGAAAAAGTTAATTAAAGTTGAATTCAAAGCAAAACTAAAACAAAAAACAACTTCCCCACTGTCGCCAAGGTTCTTGACCTTATCTTATCTCTGCCATATCCAAGTCGCTTCATGCCTTCATTCCCAAGAATTAAGCACTCAACCCGGCTTTTTTTTTTTTTGCTATCTCTTGCAGAGGTCCAGAAGTCCCTGAGGAAACCATGGAGGAGAAACGCATTGCCGACTATTTTGTGGTCGCCGGCATGCCGGAACAGCCCCAGCTGCTGCAGGAGAACATCTTCAATGACTCGGGCCGGCTGAGGGCGGCGAGCACCATTGAGCCCATCACGGACATTGGCGTCTTCTTTCCTCTCCTGGGCGAGGAGATACCTGAGGGCTTTGAGCTTCTGGCGCACACGCCCACCGGTCTGCCGGCCAACCTTAATCATGGATCGGTCCGAACCACCGAGTGTTACATCTACTTTCGGCGGGGCAAGGATCGTCCGCCGCTGGTGGATATAGGTATACCACGAAATTAATTTTTAAAGGAAACCCTATAGTGACCCTAAACCTCGTCTTGATAATTCCCAATTCCCTGAATTTATAAGTTTCGAAAAAAAATGCAAATTTGCGAAATTATAGCGATAAGCCGGGCAATGATCTCATTTTTAAATAAAAACCTTGGTAATCCCTATAATTTCAGCTCAATAAGCATAATTAAGGGAAATTTTCTATATAAAGATTGTGTTAAAAAAAAATCAAGTATAGGTGATTTATTGTAAACAAATAAAATTCTAAAATAATGATACATCATAATGATTACAGTTCCTAAAATAAACATTGATTTAGGCAGAGGGGCTCCAATCAATCAATCAAAGGAAAGCTCTTATGTAGTTCGGTTTTTTTCTAGATAACAAAAGTAAACTTTAGTCTTGAAGACTTTACACGATAAATGTTAGGGAACCTATTTTATTTAAGCACAAGCTTAGTGCCCTTATTATGGGCAAAAGTATGCCAAACATGTGTGTTTTCCCCATCTCCATTTCACAGTTTAAAAGCATTCATGTGACCCATTCCCTCTCCTCTCTTCTCTTTCTAGGAGTTCTTTACGATGGCCACGAACGCATCATGTCGGACGCTGAAATCGTGGCCGAGACTCCTGGCGGCCGGGTGGCTAATGTCAACAACTCATCGGCCAAGACCTTCCTCACGTATCGACGCGCTCGGGCCGATATGCCCTGCAACGAGCTGGTGGTCACCGAACTTTGCGTAATCGTCCAGAGCAAGGGGGAACGGGCGCCGCATGCCTTCTGTTTGATCTACAAGACGCTGAACAAGGGCTATGTGGGCAGCGATGTGTACTTGTGCTACAAGAAGTCCATGTACCGGCCGAAGCACATCAGCTACAAGCCGGAGATCCTGCTGCGCTATCCCACCGTCGACCACAACGATTTCCCGCTGAATCTGTGCCCCAGCGTTCCGCTCTTCTGCCTGCCGATGGGGGCCTCCCTGGAGGCCTGGCCGCATGTCAACGGAACGGAGAAGCGAAAGCCCATCAGTCCGGTGTTTAGTACCTTTGTGCTGACGGTGAACGATGGCACCTACAAGGTGTACGGATCCGCGCTTACCTTCTACGAGGACTACGAGTAAGTAGCCTTGCTTATGACTTTTGATGGCTCCTAATTCCTGTCTGCCTTACAGCGAGTCCCAGTTGTCGGAGGATCAGAAGGAGCTGCTCGGTTGGGATGAGACCTTTGGGGCCCAGCACTCGCTGCACATGATCAAGGCGATTTGCCTGCTGTCGCATCATCCCTTTGGGGACACCTTCGACAAGTGGCTGAAGTACCTTCATGTGAGTTTGCGGCCCTTTACATACTCCCTAGCGAAAGTAAAGCTCTTTTCATTGTCTCCACACAGCGCATGGTATTGTATGGCGTCAATATACCCATTCCCGTGGAGCGTTATATAACGCAGCTATTGGACGAGGTGCCGTTTCCAGCGCCAAGCATTCACCTGCAGTTGTCCAGCGAGTCGAATGATCGCATTCTGCTCACGCAGCCGGAGGATTCGCCGCTGCCAAGAAGCGGCGCTGGCTTTCACATGCTACTCCAAAACCTGGGCACCGACAACTGCCTGCATGTGCTCCTGCTGGCCCTCACCGAGCAGAAGATACTCATCCACTCACTCAGGTGGGTTTCTTTCTAGGATCTAGTTTAGTCTCCTTATTCAATTGTCTCCAACTCTCTGCAGGCCTGCCACCCTGACCGCCGTGGCCGAGGCCAGTGTCTCGCTGCTGTTCCCCTTCAAGTGGCAGTGTCCGTACATACCGCTCTGTCCCCTGGGCCTGGCCGAGGTGCTGCACGCCCCATTGCCGTACTTGATTGGCGTGGACTCGCGCTTCTTCGATCTGTATGAGCCGCCCACGGATGTGACCTGCATTGATCTGGACACGAACAATATAAGCGTGAGTAGCTGGACTAATTATTATAAAGGCCCAATATCTAAGGAATATTGTGTCCAAATAAATGTTTGGTTTACATGTGCATTCCCCCTTAATTAATTCTTTTTCTTGGCAGTTGTGCGAATCGCAGCGTCACTTGTCGCCAAAGCTGCTGCCCAAACGGGCAGCCCGCCTGCTCCGCCACACCCTGACCGAGCTGGAGAACGCCAAGCCCATCAGCTACGACTCAACGAATAGCCTGGATCGGGACATTAGGAAGCGAAAGCGTGAGCTGGTGCTGGAACAGCGCATCCAGGAGGCCTTCCTGCTGTTCATGGCCAGCATTTTGCGCGGCTATAGGGACTTTCTGGTGCCCATTTCCAAGGCCCCTTCGGTAGGGGCCACCGACCCGAGTGCCCTGTTCCAGCTGAAGGCCTTCCTGCGGTCACGGGATAAGGTGAGCTTGAACTATTAGCGCCTGTTTTGATGATAATTGATTTACCGCCATCCTCCCGCCGACCAGTCCTACCAGAAGTTCTTTGAGCTGTTGATGAAGACCCAGATGTTCATTCGGTTCATCGAGGAGCGCTCTTTCGTCTCGGACGGCGATCATGGGCTGAGCTTCTTCGACGAGTGCGCGGAAAAGGTGGGCAACTACGATGAGACACCGGCGCAACTGCATCTGGTGGACTGGGATACGGGCCAGAATAGTGAGCGCACCAAGTATATCTTTCCGCCGGATGGCGGCGTTACACCAGGACCGCACGAGGAGCCGGCCTACAACTATGAGAACTTTACGCTGCAGCCGCAGCTATTGGAGGGCACCAAGAAGACGGCTCTGTCCAAGTTCCTGCAGCTGCAGCTGAACGCCTCGCTGTCGCCGGGCTCGCCAATTGCCCGGCGGACCAAGCACGAGATCAAGCTGTCCCAGAAGATGGCCAGCCGGTGTCAGCAGCATCCGGAGGCATGGTCCAAGTACCTGCTGGCCACCTGCTACTCGCTGTACTTCCTCATTCTGCCCTCGATGGTGCTGGATACGCGGCATGCGGGCAAGGAGCCGGACATACTGCGGGCCGCCTACGATGTCCTGGTGCGGGCCAGTCGGCTGAAGATCACCTGCGATGAGTTCTGCTACCGGATTATGATGCAACTCTGCGGCATCCACAACCTGCCCGTCCTGGCCGTGCGCCTGCACTACCTGATGAAGCGATCGGGCGTGCAGGCGAATGCCCTCACCTACGGCTTCTACAATCGCTGCGTGCTGGAGTCCCAGTGGCCGAGTGACAGCACCACGCTGAGCCAGATCCGCTGGAATCGCATCAAGAACGTGGTGCTGGGAGCGGCGCAGTTCCGGAGGGCTGGCAAGCGGCGTGCAGCTGCCAAGGTGAGTCAAATGTTTACTCTTTTGGCTTTTGATATGCCATTTTTTGGTTCTTCCAGGTGAGCAAATCGCTTAGCGCCTCGGAGGATCAGAATCTTAGCACTCTAGAGACCGTGGACGGTCAGTCGCGTAGCAGCCTGGCCTCCTCGGGCGGCGGCGATGGGGCTGGCGGTGGCGGTGGCCACGGTGGCCTGCTCGACTTTGCCGCCTTCGATCGGCTACGGAATAAGCTGGGCAGCATTGTCCGCCAGACGGTGACGGGGGGCAGTAATGATGCCATTCTCCCCACGGATGCTGCCGAGCCGAATGCTCCGCATACGGCCACGCCCACCTATGGCGGCGACACTGATATCCTGGCCAAAGCCCTGCAGCAGCAGCAGCCGCGCAAGCAAATCATGAGCATCGGTGGCGGCGACGACGACGACGACGACGAAGAGGACGAGGAAGACGATGATGAGTATACGGCGGGATCGCCCAGCACATCGCCGCAGAAGCAACAGGAGACGGGCTCCCATGAGCTGCAGTTTAGCGGCGGTGGCGACTATGAGGCGGATGAGGAGGAGGAGGAGGATGACGATGCGGAAGCGGAGGATGACGATGACCGTGTGGCCGCCCAGCGCCCCCGACAGCAACGGGTCCAGAGTCCAACCAAGTAAGAGTGTAAGATTAAGACTAAAAGAGGGAAATACTGAACCAAGCTCTCTTAGGATCTCACCGCGTACGCCCGTCACCCAGAACGATCCGCTGGGCGCCCTCAATGAGGAGGAGTCAGCAGCAGCAGGAACAGGCGCCACTCCTGCTGCTGCTGCTGCCGAAGAGCAACAGGAGCATCAGCCAAGGCAGGTGGACAGCAGCCTGTACAGCGACAAGCCGATACTCTTCCGCGGCCAGAGGAGTGCCACCTTTGACGAGTCGACGCAGATTGGGAAGAGCATGCACCGGTCGGAGACGATGCCGGTGGCCAGCAGCGGGGTGACCCACAGTCTGGCCAATATCGGATCCTCGCTGAAGTTCACATTTGGGTAACCATCCTTTAGATCCTCCTACCATCACTGTTTGTTTGTTGTTGTCGTGTCCTCGGTTGATTCACCTTTCTGAGATCCACATGTGGCTTTTCACGACCCCCCACCCCCTCCCCGTCACTCACAAGCCAGGATTAATTATCCACTGAACTAATATGCAATGTTTCCAGCCTTTTCCTGACTCGAAAAGAAGCAAGAAGAAAGCCAGGAAAAGGCTGCACATCATCTCTCTCTCTCTTTTTTGATCAACCATTTGTTTTATGATTTATTTCCATATATATACATATATATATATATATATAATTATATCTTAGACGTTATTCACCCGCACGATTGTCCCTTAAGAAAGACTTGAAATTGCCCGCCAATATTATAGAAAACATATCGAGCATAAGGTAAGTGAAGACCTTTTCTTTGGAGACACACACGAACACACTGAATTTACACTTTGCTAACTTAATGTATTATTTTTTCTTGGTTATGGAGTCTCGCTTAAATAATAAAAAGTGATGCTTTAGTTTATTAATTAATTTATGTACACCTCACCGGTTTTGGTTAATTTATCAGTTTTTTTTTTGTTTCTGTCTGTGACTAATTATTTTAAAATTATTAACCTATCAATGTATGTATTATTTTTATTTAATCCTTTTAATATGTATTCTGGTTTGTATGTTTTGAAAATATTTTATTTTTTACTCTAAACACGAAACACAAAACACCAGACACAACTCAAGGGTTAACCCTCGGTTATGGTTTTTATGTAAACACAAACCTGTGCTTCAGTTCCCCCTCAAAAGAGTCTTCGTTGGTGGCGGTGGCGGTGGCGGGCAATTCAAGGTTTGACAAGAGCCACGCATAATACATAACATCCACACTGACACGATGTAACTAGCCATCATCATCCACAAAACAACAAGCACCGCACCACCATAGAGAGCAGGGGCCAGCGACAGCGGGAAGGGATTCCGGTTGGATGTCAGACTTATTCGCAGTCGCTGGCTCCATTTCCATTTCCATTTTATTGTCGTTTTTATTCGTTCTCACTGATAAACATGCCGCAATAATTCCAAACTAATTACTCTTTTTTTGTACCGCACACACAGTCCCAGCTTGACGGGCAAAAAGTCGAACGAGCTCATCCAGGGAAGCCTGAGCAGCATCAAGTATGCCGCCAACTCGCTGACCAAGAAGTTTGATGAGATTAAGGGCGCCATTTCGGCCAACTCGACGCCGACAAAGACGAACAATGGGCACCATCATCTGCATCAGCATCAGCATCAGCAGCATAGCAATCCGGAGCTGGAGGAGCATGACGCTGCTGTTCCTTCCTCAGCTGTTCACGAGGATGGCAAGCTGCGGCGGGTGTCAAGTGATTTGGATCCCTGGGGCAGGCTCAGTGAGTCGCGCAAGTCCAGCTACAACAACCTGGTGCCGCTGGGCGAGAACACTTCCAGCGGGGCCCTGCACATGCACGCCTTTCCCGCGCTGCCCGACAATCTCTACAGTCTGACAGGAGAGGTAAAATCTAACAAGAACCATGTCATGTCAAAAATTGCCATTTTTTTTGTATATCTTCAACAGAATGCAGCGGATAGGGACTGCGATGTGATGATTCAGCTGACGACGTGCTCACAGTGCCACAACTGCTCGGTGCTCGTCTACGACGAGGAGATCATGAGCGGATGGACGGCGGAGGACTCTAACCTGAATACCACCTGCCATGCCTGCAACAAGCTCACAGTGCCCTTCCTCAGCGTGCAGATCGAACGGCAGGAGGCGGAGGCGGAGGCGGAGCTTGAGCCGGATCAGCAGGAGAGCAGCAGCCCCAAGGATCAAAACGGAACCAGCAGCAGTAGCAGCAGCAGCAGCCTGACAGTGCCGTATCTAAATCCCCTGGTGCTGCGCAAGGAGCTGGAGAACATACTCACCCAGGAGGGCGACATGGCGCTTATCAAGCCCGCCTTCGTCGAGGAGCACCCCATCATATATTGGAACCTGCTCTGGCTTATGGAGCGAATCGAGGGCAAGACGCACCTGCCAGAGTTATGCCTGCCCGTGCCGGTAAGTGGTTAAGTTTTTGGCCTTTCCAAAGAGCAACAAAGAATCGGCATTAACCTTGCAGAGCGACAAGGAGCAGCTGGATCCGCTGAGCAAGGTGAAGACAGTGCACATCCAGTGCCTGTGGGACAATCTCAGTCTGCATAGCGAGGCCAGCGGCCCGCCCATGTACATACTGTACCGGGAGGTACAGCCGGCGAGCCTGTTTGCCGATCAGCAGGCGCAGCTCAACAAGAAGTGAGTGTAATCCCAGCGAGAAACTGGCACTCTACCAACTAATCTTTTCTCTCCCTTTGCAGTGTCATTCAACAAATCATTTCGGCCATTCGATGCAACGATTTGGCCACTCCCCTGAAGCGCCTGGCCAACGAGCGGCACAAGCTCAAGAGCGATGGCGTGGAAAGATCGCACTCCTTCTACCGCGACATCCTGTTCCTGGCCCTGACCGCCATTGGCCGGACGAACGTGGATCTGGCCACCTTCCATCGCGAGTATGCGGCCGTCTTTGACAAGCTAACGGAGCGGGAGTGCAATATGTATTATCGCAACCAGGATCTGCCGCCCTCGGCCTCGACCATCTTCTGTCGCGCCTACTTCCGGCCCCTATTGCTGCCCTGACGCTGCCCGGCTGACGAGGCCCAGCAGGAAATGAAGGAGGAATGAATCGAGAAGGATGGTAAATATGGAGGCACAGCGAAACTTAAAAAGACAAGACGACGGCAAAGACCAAAAAGAGAAAAACGATACGGAGGATGAGGGAAAACTTGAACGAGAACGAAACGCTTATCAGACACCCCCTAGGTTGGGTCGAAACTTATCTACAGTAAATAGCCGGGGGACAATTCAGGCACCATTTTTCCTTGGGAACAAAAGTTACATACATCAAATGTTGTTTAAAACTAGACTTTTTTTGAGAGTACTTACTTACCTTCTTCTTGTATAAATGGTAGAACGATTCTGGGCAAAAACTATTGGTTTCTAAGGAAAAATACGAACGATTCAGTCCGAAAAACAACAACCCTCAGAGTAATTTTTATTTTTGTATTTTACGTGACATGTGTAAATATGATGATAACGAAATGATTTTATTTTTTAAGTACACCTGTCTTGATTTCTTCGAAGAAAAAATACCCGATTATACACACACACGAATGACAATACATAATTACTTGCTGCACTGGGGCAGTGCGTTTCACGAGTGTAAAGATGTCCCACTTACTTGCGACTGACTATAAAATCGGTTACTTAACTTTATTTAGAAATATGTAACATTATATATTATTATTATAATATATTATAATATGTATATTATATTATAATATATTCATTTTATTTATAATACGTAGCTGCCCCTCCTGTACTTATCGCACTTACGCCACTGAAACGCACTGCCGCTTGGATACTTACTCCACTATTCATTGGCTCGATCCAACTCGATCCTCGTCATATATTTGCCTTATTATATATAATATAAAACGTGAAAACAAAACATGTACATACGTAGGTATCTGTATGTATTTTTGGGAAAAATAACTGGTAACTCCCTTTAACTTTTATCTTGAGATTTCCTTTCGTTTAGTTTTGGGAGAAAGGGGGATGGGTAGGAGGGCACACATTTAATAATGATAACAATTAAACAACGATTACAATTAGCTATTATTTATGCATAATCGTAAAGTGTAAAGCGTAAATCAATATAGGGACAATTCTGGCGGATCTAGATGTACCACACACTCACAGGACACTTTCGTTCATGTTCGTCCACGTTTTAAGGACACAGCACACACATAAGGACACTCACTTACATGTGTAATGCAGCCACAGTAATCATTTTTTTTTTTTTTTGGTCGGGCATCTTAACTACATGTATATTAAATAATTAATTTAATTAATTAATGAAACGAAAAATGAAAATTGCAAAAAGAATAAACAAACAAGTTTTAAAAATACTATTAACCTGTGGCTTTCAATACCTAAACTTTTAACTTTAAACAGGAAAATTCACAAATCTATAAATTTAACTAAACAATTTTTATTATTTCAATTCCACTTTAATCGATTTGTATAAATTGAGAAAAAAAAAATTAAATTAAAAAGAACCGAAAGGCGCACATAAAACATAGCAAGCAGCTGCTGTTTCTCAAATCAAAACGAAGTACCGGTTGTTTTCCCAAAATGCAACTCTGGGCAAGCAGCTTCACTTCAAGTAACGGCTTCCTTCCCAAAATGCAACTCTGTGTTACCTGCTTTCTCTTTTTTCTGGACACTTGCTATCCTTTTCTGAGCTGCCTGCCCAGAGTTGCATTTTGGGAAAACACCCGTTACTTTGTTTTGTTTTGAGAAACAGCAGCAGAGTCCATGGAGGAGTACAACGAGTGGTATGTCCCGCACGGCCATCTCAGCGACGAGGAGCTGCAGAACGATGGCGACGATGATGGGCACACGCGGGAGGCCCAGAAGGCCAAGCTGCAGGTGCTGCAGCAGGAGTTCGCCCAGGAGATGAAGAAGCAGACGAAGAAGATCAAGCCGCGCCTGCTGGGACCCATCTGGCTAGACGAGAATGGCAACCAGTCGGAGCAGCTGCCCGCCATCTTTGCCCACACGATCGCCATGTATGCCGCATGGACTGCATTGGACTCCATAGGCCTGGAGCCACCTCCGGCGCCGGAACGTGAGGATCAGGCGCCCGAACCGCTGTTGCCGCTGCAACTGGACGAGCGCCTGCTCCAGCAGCTGGTCCGCCTGACGCACGGCAATCGCAACTCTAAGGCATTCCTGATCAACGAGTATCTGGAGTACCTGAAGACACAGACAGCGGCCGCCGGCGAAGCGAATCGATCGCTGCTGCCCCCCAAGTCGGTGATCCGCGAGAAGATCGATGAGCTGGCCAGCTGGAAGGTTGTGGAGCCAAGCACACCCGAAGTGGCCGCAAAGAAGACCAAAAAGCCGAAGAAGCTTCTCTGCTGGATAGTGGCCAGCGAAATGCTGCAGAAGTTCCACCTCCAGGAGCTGACCCTGCACAACCAGTGGGACTATACGCTGACGCCCAAGGTGAGCGAGGCAGGAGGAGGAG
>JAEIIL010021887.1:0-15999 GCA_018905715.1 Drosophila lini
TAAATAGCATTACATCATATTTTATTTCTTTATTATTTTATTACCCTGTAAATACCCTACTTTATTTTTAAGTTAGACATATTTAATCCGTTTTAATCAATCAATAGTAACCCCTAGTTCAGCTTTTAGTCAGTTGGTCCCACGGTGCCGGGCAAAAAAGTCATAAACTGAATTGCCAACAGGTTATGGCGACGACCACGAAGACGCCGACGACGACGACGATGGTTGGCTGATGTTTTTGTTATTGGCCCGGGTGCTTGGAGTAGTAAAAAGGGCCATGACAGTGACACTTTGAAGTTTGAGGTTAAATCGTCAATGTTGTTGCCTTGGTCTTGCCTGCTCTCCTCCGGCTGCATTTGTTATTGCGGCTTGCTCTTTATGGCTCTCTCGATATATGAATTCCCCAGCCGACTTTATTTCTTGGTCTTGCTGTATCTTCGGTTTCGTATATTTATGGTACACCTTTCCGCCATGTTTCGGTATGCAAAATCTGCGCTGCAATCAAAAGACTTAGGCAACGAACCTGCCCCCGTGATTCAAAAGACTTGGGCAACGAACTGGGATAAGAAATAACTTTGAACTCACGCACGGCTCACACAACATGATATATTTGGCTTATTAATTATATTTTTCTTTTTTTTTTCGCTCACAGACGCACACACACACTTACAGCATAAGCTGGCGTTTGAAAAGTGAAATTTCAAAGTAGAACAAGCAGCGGCAGCAACAGCACCGCACGTATAGAGGCTCCAATAAAAATGGGGTCACATGTCGCTGGCCAGCCGGCTCCCCTCAACCAGCCCCACTGACCATTGATCGCATAGATCACGCGCCGTCCGTTGCTGTTGCTGTTGCTGTTGCAGTTGTTGCAGTTGTGCATTGTAAATTAATTGCAGTCGCGTCGCGTCTTTTTTGTGTTTTTTTGTTTGGCTTGAACCGTGTTCTTAACCAGTTTTAGGCCATCCATCGTGTGTGCGATTAAAATGCACCACGAACTTGACAACGAAACGGAATAAAAGGTGAAATATTTTGCGTTAAGCTTAAAGACTTTCCCTGTAAATGAGCAGACTTCTTGTGTGTGGTCTTTGGTACAGCATTAATTAATTGAAACTATTATAAAATAATATTTTAATAAATATTCATCATTATTTTTTTGTTCCCAATCAACTTTGAAAGCTCCACCTTCAATGTTCTTGTCTTTGATCTTGTTACAATATTGTTTTGTGTGTTACTTTGTTGCCTTTCCGTTTTTTGTTTTTTTGGACTCGTAATAATAATCAAGTTTAATTGCGTATTTCATAAGATTTTCGTTGTGCACTGTTTGCTTTTGCTGCTAATTAAAGTTTGGCTGCAGGAGAAGAACAACAACAATAATTAAACCAGAACAACACACTTAAATATTAATAATTGATTATAATGTTATTACAGACATGATTTATTCTCCTTTTAGAATCTTGGCCAGCTGCTTGGCGAGGCGTGAAAAATGAACCGAAAACTTGAGAGGCTTGGAAATCGTTGCAAAATCAAAAGTTGCACTTGGCTAGTGAGTTTAATTTTTTTAATTGCCAAAAAAAATAATAAATAAGAGCGCATAAATTATGAAAAATTGCGAAATTTGGTGTTTAACAAGTCCAAGTATGGATCTCGCTCGATCCCTCCAACTTCCTGCACGCAAGCCATTTCCGTTCTGCTTTGCAGCTACTCTTCCTTCCGTTTGCCCCTCCCTCCCCCGTGCTGGCATCAATCAAAGTCTCAATCAAGAGCAAAAGTAATCAAAACTAACAGCAACAAGCGGCACACACACAAATCACGGGTGTAAACAAAAAGGGAAGATGTGTTGCGGCGTCAGGGGAGTGGGGAGCGCGACAAAAGCAAATATGGAGACAAGGCAAAATCGTTAAAAATAACAATATATGTATGTAAAAAATGGCATAGCAGCAGCAACAGTAACAGCAGTGAATGGGCCACAACAAAAACAAACAACACCACACACACACACACTCAGAAAATAGAAATGGAGAGCAACTTTCACCCAAGGTCATTGTGTCTTTAACTGCGCCACAGCACAAAATAGCAAGGCAGCAGCAGCAGCAGCAGCAGCAGCAGCAGCAGCAGCAGCAGTACAGCAACAGCAGCCACATCGCCAATAGCAACTAGCAACTTGCAACTTGCAATTGCTGGACAATATGAATATGCGACGGCAACACGACCGACGCCCGATTTGCTATTTTGGCCAGAAAGACCAAGTCAAAGAAAATCGTAGCCTTTGGACACCGAATAAGGTTTATCCTTCGTTAAGATGGCTTCAAGATATCAATATATTTTCGATATTGAGCGTGAAACTCTTACTGAATATCGGTATTATAACATAGAGCTAAAAAAATGTTAAGCCTTTTTAATATTTAATCGATTTTTATCTATTAACTT
Organism: Drosophila lini; assembly: GCA_018905715.1. Taxonomy (NCBI): domain Eukaryota; kingdom Metazoa; phylum Arthropoda; class Insecta; order Diptera; family Drosophilidae; genus Drosophila; species Drosophila lini. The sequence goes on from JAEIIL010021887.1 coordinate 2,428, forward strand.
TGAAGTTTTTCAAACCTATTAGCTATTTCTTTGCCCTAAGATTATTAAAAAAATATATTTGAATTTTAAGTAAACTATAATTAGCTTTACGGATGTAATTGATATTATATCGATCATCTTTATTTGCTTTCCCTTATTTTATTATTGAAATTTCATAAACCCCATACGAAACGTGTTTTTTTGAATAGAAAATATAAACATTACATAGAATAGAAAATATTACATAAATTCAACAATTTTATAATGTACACAATATATTTTATTAATTTATTATAATTAGAAAATAGAATATTTTAAAATCATAGCAAATTCAGCAGCACAACTGCCATACCCCTTAAAAGAGTATAAAACGACTATCTTAGCCTGACTGTCTGTCAAGTCGTGGAGTGAATCAGCGAAGGAGCTGGAGACTTCGAATGGAAGAAATAATTTCGGTTGCTACTGCATGAGCCAAAAAGTAAACCGAAGCTCAGCTGCAACTGCAGACAACTACAATTTTTTGATTATTGGCCAGAGGGAATCTAGGGAGCACAACAAAAGTCAGACTCGACTTGCTGAGAAAGGTCGAGGAGAAGCTGGCCTATCATTTGCTGTTAGCAGAATGGTTTGGTTAACAGGATGTAATCCAATAAAAATGTGTGTTGCTGATAGATCGAAACATAACTATTTACAGATAAATAATATTTTAAAATATAGTTATTTAAAAGAATAACCCATTTAAACATTACTTTTGGCTTACTAAGAAACATTTTTTATTTTAGTCTTAAAAGCATCTTTAACTCACGCTTTGATGTATCTTTTTCACTCTCCATCTTCCATTATTCAACTCAAAAGCTGCTTAAGCCAACCTAAATGTCTGCTTAGGCATTTCAATCTTGGGCACTTCAATCTTAGGATTCCCCATCATCATTCATATTATCTACGCCGACACCTTGATCTGGGTCATGCTTAGCCACATTGTTAGCTGGATGCAATTAAGTGGCCGAAAAAAATAAAACTCCGAGATGAGAGAGTGGAAAATTACTTTTAATTGACACAAACTTTAATTAAAAATGAAGAAGAAACAGATAAAACAGATTCCACGGAAATGTGTCTTCAGCGCTTCTAATGCATTTAAAATTACATCATTAGGGTTCTCTTTTGGCAAAATCTTAAAGTTAAAGATGCTGCAGGCTAACACGGAGAAAAAAAGGGACTTAATAATGTATTTAAAGTTTGAATAATATTTTATATATATTTAAAAAGGAAGTTGTTTGATTTTATCAATATTTATAAACGCTGAAACGGGAATTTAAGTTTTTTTTAATAATTAACTTTTCCCTTTATCACTAAAAATACAATATAATGCACAATTTAAGTCCTTTTAAATAGAAAAAAAACTTATTTTAAATAAATTTTTTAAAATAACATATTTTTGTGACCTTTCTCCCGCACTCTGTTCTTAGAATATAACAAAAGCTTAACCCATGACAGGGGACGGCCGCAACACGTAGCACAGTTTGATTAGAACAAAACGAAGCCATAAGCAAGCCGGAGCAGCAGTCGCAGCAGCCGCCGCAGCAGCCGCAGCAGCCATGATGTTGCATAAATTTAAGTGCCACAGATACAAGGCTCGAGATACAGAAACGAGTTACAGATACATCAAGAAGCAGGCGCGCCAGCAGATGAAGACTCTCCGAGTCAGCGGCATAGAAATGCGGATGCGAACTGGAGACCCCTCTTGCCAGACATACACACAGATATATACATATATATGTATATATATAGTGGTGTATATCGGTGTCTACCTCCAGACGGGCTGCGGTGAAAGAGCAAAGTATCTTAGTATCTTAACATTTCAAATCCGCTGCGGTTCTGTGTGGAAACGAGTCTGGAAATTGGGTCAGTGGCACAGTATGCATGGTATTCTCCGGCTCTGGCTCTGGCTCCGTCTCTGTATCTGTATCTTTTTCCATAGCTGTGGCTGTATCTGTGAGGCACGAGTATATATCCCCAACGACTGTGTGGGCTTCGCCTCTTCGCTCTTTCTTTGGCTCTTTCTTCGCTGGCTTTCTTTGTGGTCAATATAATGATTCTACCCGACTGGCTGGTTCGGTTTAGTTTGGTTTGGTTTCTTGGTCTTGGTCTTGGCTTGACTTTGCTCGCATATTTTTGTGGCTGCTACTCCACTTCTTGTTGTTGTTTTTGTGGCCGAACGTGCCTCAATGCGACACTGTCAGGTTGCTAATGGGGCTCATAAAAGCAGGGGCTGCTAGGCAACACCCAAAAGTCTCAAGACTCTATCTCAATCTTCCATTAGCATTCAGAGTTTTCCTTATTACGCATACGCCATGTGGTTCATTAAAAGACTGAAGTATTTCTTCTAATTAAGAAAACAAATATTCACAAAATAAAGTTTTAAACTTACTTTAGTAACTTCCAAAAATAAAACACCTTTGCAAATTGTAGGCTTAATTTGTTTTTTTTTTGCACATTTTGAATGACATTTGAATTTATTTAAATATAATTAATTAAATATTAGGCATTACAGTTACGAAATAAATATTTACAAATCGAAATGTGTTGAACAAAATTCAAGTTTGCTTTTGTAAAAATAAATAAAATTGCACGATAACTAAAATAACACAATTAATATTGTCCTTTTTTTATAGAAATTATACATACATATATTTAAAAATATCATTAAATTACTTTAGAATTTATGTAATTTTTTGTGTTTTTTTTATTTCTGTTTTTGTGTGCTATGTGTGTCCAAATTTTAGGGATAAATAATTTCGGGTATATCGAACATAATTTATGGTTAAGAATAACGTTAAAACTTTAGCAACAAACTTTTTAAAAAACAAATTAACAACGCTTTATGATATTGGCTAAATTAAATCGAGTTTATTACTTGAGTACATTGCTAAACGATTTTCATCATTTCTATTTCCACTTGCATCGATTTCGGTTTAGATTTATCTCCGTTAACGTTTTCGTATTTACGCAAATTAATTATTATGAATAATATTTTGCCAAGCCCGCTACAAAATGCTTATACTATCGTTTGTATATATAGATGTGTGTTTTTAGAATTAACGCTTTTCCATTGGTTTGTACATTTTAAAAGTAATTAATTTAAAATTGTTATTGCTTTTGCTTGATTAGTTTTAGATTTAAATTGTAATTTGTATGCGTCACTTTTCAGTTTTCAACATGATGAGGTACAGACAACATTCAGAACTTTATACAACTTCCTCGAATTCCCCTTCCTAAATTGGTAATATTGTCTAGATTGTTTAATTGTATATTTTACCTGTGCCAGGACCTTGGTTGCTCGAAGTTCGCGATCCTGCATCAAAACAGAACAACAGTTGCAGAATGACAATTGGACGCTTCGTTGTTCTTACATTGCTTGTGGTTTCTTTGGCTTTTCTTTTGCGATCACTGATGCTGTGGATCTCTGTTTGCATATACATATGTTAATATGGATAATGTTACTATTTTATCCGCCTGTCTGGAGGTAGTAGGTTGACGTATCAGGACTAAACTTGGATCTAACTTGGATCAAAAAGTGGGTACTGATAAAGGTTTGTCTATCTGAACTTTGTCTATCTTTTCAAAGAGTATGAAGATATAAGAAGTATAATGAAACGGAAGAGACAACTTTATATTCTATTCCCTTAAGGATTTTGTAATAAAAATTCTACTCTGAATTTTGTCTAAAAACTGGAATAACCAAAGAGATCAAAAGCAACCAACAACAACGAATATCAAAAAGTGTGTGTATGCCACTGCGTAACCTTGTAAAAAATTGTGCTCTCTATATATATTTTTGATATATAGGTTGGCCAATCTCCGTATATTCTGTGATATACAGACATTGGCCTGGCCAAGCACTGGCACACACGCACGCAGAGAAAGCAGGGAGAAGCCACCCAACGGGAGCCAGACTTCAGACAATATAGATCCTTTTCAGAATCAAAATTGTTAAAGGAAATAACTCCCACACAGAAAAAGTCATAATCAATAAAATAAAATATCTATTGGGATGAGTTCTGAAACTCTTAAAAGGTTTTAAAAACCAAGATATTGATTTTCCTTCGAAAGTCAAAACAAAATAATGGTTTTCAAAACTTTACAGATTTCAGAAAATTCACATGAAAATATGTATCCCTTTGATATGACATTTTTTAATTGAAAAGATCTAACTTTTCTGTGATGGGAACGAAGCTCCTCCCTGGGAGATGCTACTGGTTGTTCGGCTATAACATAAAGCTCGTGGAGGAGCGTCAGTCACGCCCAATTCTCTTGTGTATCTGTTGATGTTTGAGCAGGTGCGCCTTCTGGCGAAAGGCCTTGGCGCAGACGTCGCAGCGGAAGGGCTTCTCGCCGGTGTGGGTGCGCAGATGCACCTTGATGTTGGACTTGTTGAGGAAGCCCCGGTTGCAGATGCTGCACCGGTGCACGGGCTTCTCCTTGCCCAGCAGACCGCTCAGATCGCTGGCACTGAAGCCCGACGGCGAGATGGCGCTCATCTGGGGCGTGTTGTTGGGCGGACCCCCGGTCTCGCCCTGCTGCTGCTGCTGCTGTTGCTGTTGCTGCTGCTGGCTGGACTTCTTCTGGGACCGGGAACGCTTGGCCTTGGGCGTTCCGGTGCGCAGCTCCGAGCCCGTCGTGCTGGCCGTGGTCGTGTGCGGATAGTTGCCCAGGAGGTCGGGTGAGCACAGGCCGTTGTCCTTGAGGGACATACCGGAGTTCTGCATGGGATAGCCGCCCTGCTGGTGCGGATTCCCCGTCGCCTGGTTGCTGCCAGGCGGATTGCTCAAGTAACGCGGATTGATCATCAGGCCGTTGGGATTGTCCGTGGTGCTGACCACGGATCCGGGCGGACTGCAACTGCTGCTAGTGGCTGCCGCCAGTTCGTTGCAGTAAGAGGTAGATGTGGGCGCCTGCGGATCCCCCTTGCCGCCACCACCCTGCTGGGATCCTCCGCCACCCGAGGAGCCACCATTTGGAGGACCGTTCTGGAGGCGATTCTGCAGCAGCGGCATGTAGCCGTGGCTGAGGAGGCTCTGAAGCGTGGAACTGCTGGCGTGCATGGGCAGGGGACTGTGCGGCAGCATGAAGTCGCCGAGGGAGTCCTGCTGCGAGACCAGGACCTTGGCCGACTCCTGCTGTATGCAATTGCCATCGATCCAGGCATCGAGATCCATCCAGCTGTCCCGCGTGTCATTGTTGTCGTCCTTGTCCAACTGATTGGGCACCGTGGTGTCCGCAATGGCGGAGCCTATGATGGCCGCTATGTCGTCTATGGAGTTCATGTCCACGTACTCCGTCAGGTCCTTGTAGATGCGAACGCCGCTGTTGTGCAGGGAGTCGGCCACCTGGTCGATGGGCGTCAAGGTGGCTATGCTGGGACCTGCCCCGTTATTGCCGTTCGCCGATGATCCGGAGCCGGAGCCGCTCATCACGCAGCTATCGGCGACGGAGTAAAGCTTAGAATCTAGTTGACTATCGGCGAAGAGCTTGACGTCTGCCAGGCAGGCGTCTGCTCCCCCGTTACCGTTACCACCGCCACCACTCCCGCTCAGGACACTCTCGGGCAGGCAGGTGGAGGAGGACACGATGTTGTGCTCGTTGGAGTTGGAATTGCTGCTGTTGCTGCCACCGACTCCCGCACTCGACTGTGTCGTGGACGTGGGATTCGATTGGTAGGCGCTCTGCATGTAGTTGTTGTTACTCTCATCCGGCAGCCTCTGGGCAATGGCATGGTAATGGTGGCCGGAGATTCCATTGATGGAGAGGTGACCGGTATAGCCGGTGAACGGGGGCAGCGGCTTCAGGTCGGAGAGGGCGTTCAGCGAGGAGCCGTTCAACAGCAGGTTATCCAGCACGTCCAGCGAGTTCTTCTGGTCCGCATCGCTGGGCAGGGAGTCCAGGTCGTGCTCCAGCAGCAGCTTGTGGCCATCGAGCAGGTACTGGTCCTGGGCGGAGGTCTGGGGCGGTCCCCAGCACGGACTCATCAGCAGGCTCTCAACTTCCGATTCACTTGGGCCGTTCATGCTGCAAAACTTCATTGTCATTAGACCCAGGTGATCGAGGCGAATCTTCTGGTGATCCGAGGGTTAAGCACTTTCTAGGCTTTCCAGGGACCAATGTTGAACTGCAAAAGATAAGGAGAGAAACGGTGGGATATTGATAAGACTTTATATCACAAAATTGTTTTCATTGAAAGTTTCTACTAGATTTTGTTAGGGAAACATTAATCAAGCTTTAACCAAATCCAAATTTCTAAAAACTATGATTAATTTATTCTACAAAATAGGGTCAAATAATGCAAGTAAAGAAGGCCCTAGCCTGATATCTTACGTCTTACAACAATTTCCCCCTGTAATCCATTTGGTAATCGGTTCATTCATCAAACTACAGCTCTTAGATCCAATCCATTCACAGATAAAATACCTAAAAAAAATCCCTGAAGATCTGTAACTGAGCTTGGCTTGAAATTAAGCTTACACTGGGCTTCCGCTGAGACGAGACCCCACCTCGAAATGTTTAATTAATTCCCATATCTTACCCTTCCCCGGGTTCTCCCTGCACTTGCTGACAACCTGACACATCGATCCCTACCCCTAGATTAGACCTCACTAATGATTCTTTAATATGAAAATATTAAACCTAAGAAAACATTTTCTGGCCCGCCCGTTGACTTAGACTCGTATATATATTTCCCCAAGCGAAAGAGATTAAGTTAAGACATTCGATAAGCCTTAATGTCTAAGAAAAAAACCCAAAAAAAATAGGAACGAGAAGCAGCAGCATGAGATGCATAGGAAAACGAAGAAGAAACCAAAAAAATCGATACCAGAATCGGCCAATAATAATTTCCAAACGGTATTTGGGTCAAAACATTAATAATCAGTTAAATTAGCATATAAATTGGTGGGGCCAGCGGGAGGGGGCAGCTAGGTAGCTAGAGCGACAGAGAAAGAAGAACGCATTTGGCCACGAATGTGTGATCGTATTCGATATTTGTATTGCGATGGTGCACACGCTTGATTGGAACCCAACCAAGTGGAAGTTCTTCAAGGCACCGATCCAACTTCATATAAAGACCGACAACGAAAGCGCAACAACAACCAAAACACACAGGTGTGTAGACCCAAAAAAATAAAAAGAAGAAATGAGAAGAGGCAGAGATGGCCCACACTAAACGGTACACGGAAAGAAATTAAAGATAGTATAATTAAGTAATAATATATTATAAATTGACTATTGTAATGATTTTTATTTAAGCACCTGAGCTAGTCTATACCCCATGTTATCATTTAACCTATAGTTTATAAGCCGAAGAATTGAGAAACCCAACTTGTTTTTTCGACAATTTTGACTTAAGTAAATAAAACCTTAATATAGTTTAAAATGAGGATTTTCCTAAGAATATTATTAACTATTTAGCCTGTCTTGATCTTAAAACAAAATAAGTTATCAATAAACTTTAAACGAAAACTGGATTATAGCATGAGACTTGTCTTATTGCTATTTCTTTTAGAACTTATTTTATTTGTAAATAAAAATTTGGACAATTTTTAAAATAACCAAGACTTTTTCCTGAAACTTTTTTAATTACTGTATAACAATTTCTCCTAGTGTATAAGTTCATTTGGTTAACTAGTTGGAACACAAAATGAAACGAAATGAAATGAAAGAAACGGTAAAGCAACAAGAGACACCCCTCTTTCTCTCTATCTTTCTCCCAGTCTGCCCCTGTCTTTTGTGCATAAACAGTTAACTTGATTTCGAGGCTTGGCCAAGAAGAAGCTAAAGAAGAAGAAGGCGACGAAGAAGAGGCTGAAATCAAAGCTAGACACTGTCCAGCTGCAAAGAGAAAATTTCGCTTTCAACAGGTTGGCGTTGTAGGTAAGCAACATTTACATTTGTGTTTTTGCTTTTGTTTTTGTAGATTCCCAGCAACATGTTGCTAGTTCAGCTAGCATGCGGAAAGAAGAAGAAGAAGCCACAACAGCCGCTCAGCCAACGCCGACGTCGAAGCCAACGTCAAGCCAGCTAAGCAGGCGCAGCTAAGCGTGGCGGCAGAGCAGCGGCTGAGGCAGAGGAGCGGCTTGAAAACTACCGTTAGCCGAGAGACGCCGAAGACCTGCTGACATACTTCCGCGTTCGGCAAAGCCCGATCGTGAAGCCGAAGCCGCATCCGACGAAGCCCGGCTTTGCCTCTCTCTCTCTCTCTCTCGCTGACTTGGTAATTGCTGAGTTTTTGGATGCTCATGCTCATTCTCATTACTCCAACATTGTTGCTGGCACAGTTTCGTGGGCTTTGTGTTGTTGTTTCACGTTCGTCTTTGATTTTATGAATTTAAAATTTCAGACCGTTACACTAAGGAAAAAATTTAAAATTAAATAAATTAAACAAGAAAGGAAGCTTGCTTTGGGAAGCCGATGTGTGATTATCCTTGCAGTTTTCAATCAGTTCAGGGGCCGAATTTTAAATCGATCACAAGCAAAAAATTCACTAAATTCACTCTTTTATTGAAAAATAATTATTTTACTAAAATTTTAATTAATTATTTAGTATTTTTTACTAGTGTATTTGGCGGCGCCTTAAGTCTGAGTGACGTTCCGATGCTGAGTTTATGGCACACGGAAGAATTGAAATTGGCGTGAAATATTTGATGGCAAACAACAACCCCACTCATTCCCATTCTGTGGCTTCAATCCCGAGGTTCAGGTTCAGATACAGATTCAGATTCGGACTCAGAATCCGAATCTGACTCGCCTATTGTTTTTGTTTGACTGCGCGTCAGATTTTACACATTTTTGTTTGGCCGGCGTTTTATTGTTGGTGCTGCTGCTACATGAGCATTTTGCTTTTAATGAGCCACATTGTAACGGTGGTCTGCCGCTCCGTTTGCATTTGAATGCCCACCAGCCTACCGTCCCACACAAGCGCACGCACACTTAGCACACCTGAAGCACACCTGAGAGGCACTCACACCATCGCACAATTTGCGGGGGCGCGACGCACAATGGGCCGCTATTGTAATTTGAGCTTGTAAATGGTCAAGAGACTCCACAATGGACAATGTCAGCTGACAGAGATCGGCTGTGACTGCGGCTGTGGGGGCATTATAATTACAGCTATGTCAGTCAGTCAGTTGGCCCGGCTGAGACCCTTTTAACGGTTATTCCAAACGAATTAGTGCGAATTTTTGACAGCCGAGTGATTTTATGACCTCTCTGTTGGTTCCGTTTTTTTTTTTAGTTTGGTTTAATGTGTTGATTAGGCGGGGGCTTAATACTTTAATAATAGGTCAAATTTTAAAGTATCTGATGATTTAATTATTAACTATAATAACTTCATATAAGTATTTTATAAATTAAGGAGAATGTCGTAAATAAATTAAGGTTTAAGGTTTAAATATTCAAAAAATAATTCCCCATATGTAACAAATAATTTAAACATTTTTCCATAATTTCAAACTCAGACAAACAAAAGACTTAAGACACGAACCTCATAAAATCTAGGTTGCTTCATTTCAATCTTTAACCATATATAGCAAAGAGAAGAAAGGCTTTTACCATATACAGAACCAATTAAAAAACTATCTCTCCAATTAGTTAAACGATCTTCAGCCACTCCGTTATGGTATACAGATCCCACAACTAACCCTAGCTGGATCCCTTCACAAATCTCCCACAGAATCCCAGCGGCAATTGATCGGCCAACTATCCTGGGCCCGAAGACAAAAAAATAACTTATTTAACCATCTAACAGGCAACTAAATGTCTGACCCGAGCAATTGACCAGCGAAATGAACTCTAAACTGCATCAACACAACACGAAGCGAGCAACAGCTGCTGCTGATCTGATGGAAATTGAGTTCTTAGCGTTTCCTAGAAAACTCGAACGGAAATTGGGCTTAACCTTTGGCGGCAATCAACTTCCGTTTAAATGTTCGAACACGATGCCGCGGCAAAGGTCAAAACGTTTTGGCCAAAGTCAAGCTGCAAACACTTTCCTCCCGCCTCCTCACGAAACCCAAAAATGAAAAGAAAAATCAGGTCGTCATTGGTGTTTTCCGCGGGGTCTGAGGCAGGGCGGACCAATGGATTGCTGGAAAAGCGAATGAAAAATTATTTGATTGCAAAATTTACAACCGCAAGAACAAGAAACAACAACAAAATAAGAAAACCGCACGTAGCAGCTTCCACTGGCTCAAAAGAAAAAAAAAAGCTTTGACCAAGACCGAGAAGCCGAAAAAAAGCCTCGGAAACGTGTGGCTTGCATTGAGGTCGCCATCAGTCATTGAAGGTTTGTGATGCTGTGCGGCTGCCACAGACACTCCCCTCGCGGGGCCCCCTCAGTTGGCCACCTCGGATGTGGATGCAACAAATTGTTGGCAGTGAAAAAGAATGAGATGGGGTGTTCGCAGATTGGTTACTCTACAAAAGTTGAAGTACAAAAGCCTTCTTAGATCCAGGAGTGCTTAATTTTGTTTCAAACTGATATGTTGAAATTAATTATATTTATTATAAATAGTTATAAAAAAGTACAAGTTATTTTACATAAGAACACGTTCATCTCTATTAAGGGTATTCAGTATACCCAGAACTTGACAGACTTAAACTGGAAACTGGGAAAACTGATGGCAATGGCAGCAGCAGCGTTGGGAAACGTGCTTGGTCTTGGTTCTGAATTCTCAATTCTTGATTCTGGGTCCTCGGTTCCAGTTCTTCATCTCCGCTGGCGATGCGCCTTGGCAGCTGTGCACTTGACCGCACATGTGGCACGTGTGCTGGCCGGGATCGGTGGGGGGATAGTAAATGGTGAGATGGTGAAGCTGTGTGAATTGTGGCATACCCGTGAACGTGGACCCCTCCTGAATGACTAACTAACCCAAAGACAGACGCGGAGCCAAGCCCATCTGCAGACTGGCCAACAAATAGGCGCACCTTTCCACTCTAGACGCTATCAAAGATCTTGTTTTCTCAGAGAAAAAATGTAGAGCTTGGAGTCCAAATAAGGAAAACTTCTTTTTAGAAAGAAGATAATACCTATTAATTAAAACAGATTTTGATGGAGTTCATATTTTACTTCTATATTTGTATATAAATTTAGTTATTTCTGATTTCCCAAACAAATTTTCTCACAGTGTACCTAGGCATATGGTCCAGAATAACCACAAGGAAGGAGGTGAAGACTTTGGCAAATGGGTGGGCGTGCAGTTGCTTGTCAGCTATAGCCAGCCTGTTGTATATCAAATGAGTTTGTAAATGCTGGATGGCCACGATGTAGCTATCTATCTATCAGCTGCACTTGAATTATGTTGTTCGAGGTGTAAATTAGGTTTTAAATTAAGTACGTTGTTTGGGGAGAGATTTAGTTTAAGCAGACATTGAGAGGAGTTTAGAAAACTTGAAGTAGTTCGTTCCACATTACATTTAGAGAACCAGTTTAACTTTCAGATAAATCGAATTTAAATTAGAATTTTATTGGGGTTTTACAGATAGCTGTTTAGGCTAATCTATTTCCTTTTCTGATTAACCATTTAGTAATGGTATTTTAGTGAATAGATTATAGATTAATACAAAATTAATATTACCCATAAAAATACCTTAAAAATTAGTAAATGGCTTTTGCAAATATCATGGTTAACTTATTATATGGTATATATAAAAATATCCAACATCAAAGTTAAACTTCTATAAACTGGTTATTTTCTACAAATTATATTTGATAAAATTCCCAAAATGTAAAATGCCCTAATTGAGTGTATTGGAATAAACAGGTTATTCGTTCACTAACTTGTTTGTTTACCCCTTTTCTCTACACATTTCCTTCTCTGGCCACATCTGTTTTAATCTATCTTTAAACTCTTGTGGCTTTCAGCCACTCAGTTTTATCGTCAGCCGCCGCTTAGCCATGAATGAACTTCTGGCACAACAATTTGCTCTGCTCGGCCAGCACTTGACTCGCCTTGGCATAACATAACTTTGGGACCCGTTGTCCCAGTCCCTCCTCATCGGGAACTCGGACTCGGACTCCAACTGCCGTTAGCCTCCATGGTTTCCACTCCCTTTTTGTGGCCAACATGTGTCCGACAAGCGAGATGACAAGCCGGCGATAAAGCCCAGTCCCGAAACCCGGACGAAGGCTTGGCGATATTTTTATGACTGAGGCTGTATTTTCAGAGATAAACACACTGAACAAATGCTGTCTTGGATGTGCACACTTTATGCACTTGGATATGGTAGAGCCAAGCCGGGAGAATCATAAAAATAATTGCAATAAAAAGACATTTTCGGCAAAAATTAGCATTGAAGCTGTTAGTGACAGCTAAACTTCGGCGTCCGGCGACTTTAAAACAAAGTTTATAATGTTCATTGTATAAATCTCCAATAGAATCTCACTCTTTTCTTTCATATTCAAATGAAGACTGTCATTATTCTTCATGCATAACCATATAATATATATTTTTTGCTGTGTACTGGGGACCCTCCACACTGATAAACTCCCTGGAGGCCCAGCAACAACTATGCAAATTTGTGTATTTTTTATGATGCTTAACTATTTTTAGTCGTTTTTTTTTTCGGCTAGTTTCTTGTTGTTATTTAAATGCGACGCCCGCGATGTATTTTTTTTTTATGTGTGTGCGAGTGTGCGTGTCGAGACTCTATTATTATTATTTTTCGTGAGTTTGTTGTGGTCATCTGAGAGAGCAGCGGCAACAACCACAATGACAACATGTCTGGCAAGTCCCAAAAAGCATTGCCCAGGTCAGCGAACTTTTTTCCCTCAGCGCTGGGGCTTCGTGAATAATATTTGCGTAGTTTATTTCGTTTGTAGTTGTATTCCCATTGTTGTGCAGCTAAATGTGTAAATTAAACATAAGACTTATAACCAGGGAGACTCCTTAGCGGGTCCGCGTTGGCTTAAAAATATTTCTGAATTCATACATATATATTTGCCAAATTATTTGATCATCTTTAGATCTTGGGTAATGATCAGCTGAAGTTGATTGGGCGGTTTAACCCCGGGATCGGATGGTGATTGCTAAGACTGTAAGATTTAGGCAATTGTTTGTCTATTTTTAAATGTTAATAAATATAAAATAATTTAAATAATAATTAACTGATTTAAAGGATAAAAAGTTTGATAAAAGTTTGTTTAATGATAATAATTAGTTTTAAAAGGCTAAGTTAATATTTGAAATATTTAGTATTAATAATCTCATTTTTTTATCAAAGAAATAAAACCCCAAAATTTCTTTTTAAGTCAAGAATTTCTCAATTTCCCCGAATTAGTCCATCAAATTAAAGTGATACCATAATTAACTGAAAGCTCATGGCTTATATGCCCAGCTCAAGAACTTAATTTCGTTTCATCTTTTGTAATTGATATGTTATGCTCACCGCCCCATCTTCTATCTTCACCAACAAAGCAAAAAAAAAAAAAACAAGAAAGGAAGCTAACTTCGGCACGCCGAAGTTTGTATACCCTTGCAGATATTCTTTTATTCCATTTTACCTATACTTATAATGTTTACAGTTTGACAGTTACAGTTTTACATT
>JAEIIL010021890.1:0-12772 GCA_018905715.1 Drosophila lini
TGATATAAAAAAATATAATAAATCCTTTTTAAAAATAGTTTCTTTCTCCATTTAATATATTTCTTTAATCAATACTTCGATTCCCAGTTAATGGGTTAAAGATCTATCCCAAGAAAAGCCATATCACTTACCAAAACTTGCATAAGGTGTCCTTAGCCCGTAAATGAAACTTATAATCAACAGCTTTGGCGGCTCAGCAAACTGCCAAAGGCGCAAAACTATCTCAAATATACATATATAAGTGAGCGTGTGGGAGCTGCCGAGTATACAAGTATTTCAAAATAACATAAGTATCCTTCGGTAAATCCCTCGCTCCTTGCTCCTGTTAGAAACTTTGCCATCCCGAGTCCTTTCCTGTCCTGCAGCAATTCCCCAAATGCGGCCCGTGTGTGCATTTAAGCCACTTTTACTGAAACTTCACATTAATTTCAATTTGCTGCCAGTAAAAGTTTTCCATGCACGTCCGCAAATTGCTTTTTGGGATCCAACGGGCAGAAGAAGGGCAGGAGGCGGGAAGGTAAGCCATATATAGGAACTTTAACACTTTGTGGTTAAGACTTGGCTTTCGATAGGTGATACCTCCAGCAAGGACGATGCCACCAGCGAAGGGCAAATAATAAAAGTCAAAGTTGCTGACGCGATAGTTGAGAGCGGGGAATCTTAGTTATAGTTTTGGTAATTTCAAATGAAATTTTTAGATTTATGGTTTTGGAAATAGAAAGCGCTTTTGAGGTATTTGAACTTCGATTGTTCTTGATGAAATATATCCGAATTAATTTTTATTCATTTTATTAAATGCCTAGCTAGTATTTCTTGAGAAGTTGATGACTTAAATCGTAACAAATAAGGGTCTAATTGTTGGGCTTATTAATTGAACAATTGAACTTATTAGCTGACCTTTGGAAGCCCCAAAAGTGCCTTAAATAAATCTCAAGCATAGCTCCTACAATTTCGGTTTTGTTTTCATTTTGATTTCTTTTGCTTTTTGTGAAGGGCCCTGCCAGCAATCGAACTGTTCAGGGGAGCCTTTTGTTTTTGGCCACCCAAAATGTGATTCGCGGAAAGCACAAGACAAACACACAGTCCCCGAAATCTGAAACGTGCTGAAATCTGCTAGCTCGACATTCGCTTTAAGCGGCACCTTTGGTCATGACGATTCCGAGATGGTAAAGAATCAGACTCTGATTCAGATTTGGTTGGTAAAGATGGAGTCTGGATTGTGAGGTCTGAGGTCTGAGACGACGCCCACATGCCACATTTCTTACGTGACTCGGACAGATGAGATTCGGATTCAGGTTCGTGGGCCTCAGCTGGGTAACATTTAGCAATGAAATCATGCGGACAATAAATTTGCATTTCTATAACTGCCAGGGTTCTACTTATATATAAACCAAGTGTGGGTTAGAGTGGAGGTCTACCCTCATTAGTCTTAATAGTTTAACGACTGACTATGTTTTCGTTTCTTAATGAGCTTGAAAGTCGGCCAGTTAAATTTTATAAATTGGTAAGGGCTTCCAAAATGTAATGGCTCTCCTTTACAAAGCTGAGGGTGTGTGGTAACACCTTTGAGCCCAAGATATTTGTCTCTTTACAGTCTCAGTTGGCGATGTCCTTACTTATAAAGAGGAAAAGAGAAACTATTAGGGATTAAGAAATAAATATAAGAGACTCCTAAAAAAAGGGATCAATAAATGTTGTTTTATAAAATAAAATTTAGAAATAAATAAACAAATATATTATTAATATAATATAGTGGATGTTCTTTATCAAAAAGTTAGCATTTAAATATAATTAGATATTTTCTCAATTTTATAAATACTTTCAAGACATTTCTTATATTTTCCCCATTTTAAAATCTTTTTTTTTAAGTGCTTAAGACACACGGCACAAAGCACACACTTGTCGCCTGTCCTGTCCGCTTGTCTCCTGTCCGTTGCTCGTTGTCCGTTCCTTGAGCTCATAGTTTATAATCCTGTTATTTGCCTGTTGTATGTCCTTTATGTCCTGCGGGATATGTGAAACTTTGTGGCTCGATAAGATGGCAAGACATTTGCATACGAGGGTTGAAAGTTTCTGGGAAGTTTCTGTTGCTCTGCGAGAAGTAATGGAGAGATATGATACTCCGTGAGGGTTAAAATGTGCAAAAAAAAAAAAAAATCATACAAATTCGTTGGAATTTCCTGCAACATTGTCTATATTTATTTGTTCTTCGCAGCTGTCATTCACCTCGGCTCTGCTGTTGTCTGTCAACCGAATGTGTGTCCTTGTCAGCTTTGGTGGCCACATTCCACATCAAGTTCAAGTGCCAGCATCACCTGGTGGGATGCGATGCCCCAAACCGGCGGAAAGTCGCAGCGGAACACGTTGTCCCCGCCAAATTTGTTTCCCCTTTTTCCGTTTTTCAGTGGGCCACCCAGCGAGTTTGGCTTTTTGCAACGCAAACAAAACGTCAGTCAGGCCGAAAGACTGGGGCAAAAACCGCGAACTGCTGCCTTGCATTTCACATTTCACACTGGCACACGCAGAGAAATATATTTAACTTTTAAAATTACAAAAATTTGCGAATTAATAACTTATTTTTAAGGCTCAGTAAAGTCAATAGAAAACGGAAGATGATTTATAAAATAGTTATTTTATGCTACGTTTTTGTTTAAAATGTATATATAATAAAAATTATTCTTTTAACTTGAAGCACATTTAATTTCTTCTTGTGTAGCCAATGCTTCTTCCATTGCGTCTCAATGCTGGGCAAAAATAGTGCTCCGTGTCCGTGTCCGACGGTGTTTACTTTGGCAGCACTTGAAAACAAAAATCCAAATCCGAATCAGCATCTAAATCCCTGGCAAAATCCGAAAACCTCAGACCACCCGCGTTGCCGGCTAGAAATGTTTCAAAATTAATTACAATTAAAAGTTTTCTGGCGCTGCTGCTGCTGTTGTGGAAAAGCGCGCGCGCACCTTGGCCAATAAAATGAAAATTTATGGGTCACACATGAGCAGCGGCCCAAGGAAAGTGTGTGTTTTGCCTCCATTTTCCTAGCTTTATTAATTGGCCCGAGCTTATCCTCCTCATCCAAGGCGGTGGTCGCCTCTCAAAGGCTTAAGATGAAATTTGTCTTGCCTTGGGCCGACCACAAGGCAAGGCAGGAAGGCACTGGGAAAAATGGTCTTGACACTGGGAGAATTTTTGGGAGAAATTTTTAGGAATTATAATTAATTTCAAATATAAAATGAACGAGTAGCTTAAATAAGGCAAGAATTGTATATCTAATATACATACTTATATATTTTTTTAAAATAGTTTTTTGAAGAATAAAGTTTGTGAGAATCCTAGTATTTTTCTAACTTTAAGAAAACTACATAATTTGAACCTTTAGAAATATTAATAAATAAATTTATAATCTTTACCTTTATATTTCTTAGTTCTATTTATTTTCCTCAGTGAGTTGTGAGTTCCTTTACTCAAAAACAGACTGGTTGAGTGGGTTAAGGAGCACACACTCACCTCTGTTGCCTCGGTTCACAAAAGGGATTCAATTTTGAGGCCGAGGGGGTTGGCCACATGTGTGTTGGACTTGATGGCCCAGATAAAATGGCCATTCTTTTGGGTGAGATTGTAACCAATTTCTGCTTGCCGCTGCTGTAGGTAAAGTGATAAGGTTTTCTATGGGAGCGGGGACAACTGGGAACACACATGCTGGGAACCACATAATAATTCTTGAGAACAATGTAAAGCGTCAATTGTGCATGGCCAATGTATGTACGTCCGTATGGGTAGTTTCTTTCGAGACTCGAGACTGAGAAGAGAGACGCCCCAGACATCGGGGGACAAAGACGACAACGCCGGCACATGCCACACGTCAAGTCAAGAAATTTAAATTAAAAACCTTTTTTGCATGAAATGTTTTTGTTTGCCGCCTGCAAGCATGATGCATATGTTTCCACTAATTCTAAGGGGGAAATATAGTATAAGGGAGTGGTTACATTGTACAAGATTTTGGGGAAAAGCTGCTGATTTGGATTTGGACAAGAGCGGAAATATTAAAGGGAATGAGGTGGAAGATTAAAACCCCTTTCAGAGTGATAAGTCCATATAATCAAGCTTAAATAAATATATGTTATAAATTAAATAAGCATCTAAGTTAATAAATAAAATAACTAAAATAAAAAGGTAAGGTTAAGGTAGCTACAAAAAATTGCCAAACCATTATTGAATTCTTTTTATATTTTAAGTAAAATTTCGTGTTAAAAAACCCTTATATTGCTACCACAGATTTCCAAGAAATCCGCTGAATCGACCCCTTGATTAGTCAGCCGAAAATTCTATAACCTTTTATATTTTTCACATCCACAGTAAGTGAGATCAATTAGACATCAGCAGATAATAGTGAGCTCACTCTACTCAGCGGGCAATTGGCTCAAAGTGTGATTAGTTTACTTTTATCAGCAGTTTCAAAGAAACAAAGAACTCGTAAATTCAGCCGGAGCTTTGTGCCTATAAAAGTAAATCAGTTTGAACTGTCTGCTCCTTCTGCCCCTTTTACTTCTTTAATTTTTTCCCCTGCTTAAGTATTTTTCTCTCACATATGCTTGCCAGTAAGTGGCAATTAATTTGTGTGCTTAATTCGCCTAATTATTCCGGGCAATAAAATTTTCAATACACTGAAATGATGATGATGATGATGGTAATGGGGAGAGGGTATCATTTATTGTCCCTTTGTCCACACCTAAAAGGAAGTCAGGATTTCTTAGGAGGGGAGGCGAAGGACACGTTTAATTCAATTCGCGAAGGTTCCTTGACTCGACTTGACGTGGCTCTTCTCTTTTTATTTATTTATATATATTTTTTTGCCCTCCTTGGCTTAGTGGAAATAAAACGAGGAATAAAAAAACAAGCAGCGACATTTAAATTCAAATCGCTGGAAGACGCTGACAAAGAAGCCGGCGCCACACGTCGGATTAATTTTATGAGCCTCGGGGAAAAGCAGCGCCAGGACCTCACTCTCGCCCTCGCCTCAATTAGAGGAGAAAATGGGGCTTTGGGAAGAGCCAGAGTCAGAGCCAGAGCCAGCAAGGACCTTGCCGAGTCCTTTGGCATTTGCCATTGGCTGGCTGCAATTGTTAAAATCGAATTAAGCCACGGTGTCGCATACTTTTGATCTCCATGGCGACGGCGAGTCAGCCAATGAAATGTTGCACTGCTCGCCGAAATGTCCTTACATTGTCCTTGCCAGTTCAGTAAATGGAGGTATTTTCAACCACTCCCCATTCTAGCTTTCCGTTTCCCCCCTGCGAATTTCAATTTCGGTTTGCTTTGGCGCAAATGAAATTAAACGAAGATTAGTCGTGTGCTCGCTAGATTATTCCAAGAAATAAAAATCTCCCAGATATACCCAGCGTTCAGAGCGTTCATTATTTTTTCGTTTTGCTGCGGCGGCTTTTGGCTGGGCGCTTATTTTTATTTGGATTTTCCATTCGCTGCCTTAACGTGCAGCGCTTTTTTTATGGCCCCTTGAGGTGATTTGCTCAAGTTCGCCGGCCCCCATTTCAAGGCAAATCGCAGGGGAATAGGAGTTTATATATACAGTAGAGGGGTGTCACATTAGTGGCTCTAAGATCTGGGCAAATCACAGGCTACATTTAACCCGCAAATGATGGCCGGCTTTGGCATCAGCTGCAATTTATGAAAGAGTGAAACGAGAATCCTGGTTAATTGGAAGGATATAGAAGTCTTAGGTATTTGTTTCTTAGAATGATTTTATTTACTAAAATATATTTACTTAATTTCTGACAAATTCGGCAATAAAAAAGCGAAAAAAAAGAAAGCGGAAAACCTTTAAATTCAGCCACCAAAAAGTTTATAAATAAAAAAAACTCTTACCGGCTTTCAAATGGTCATGAAAATGTGTGAAATGTGTTAATTTGGTTAATATACAAAATATTTTATATTAAAAAGAAATAAATTTAAATAAATTATCCACAAAAAGGACTCATTCCCTTACCCAATCTCCGATAAATCTTCTTTCCTTCGCTGACCTCCGGTCCGTTCGTGTGTTCAATTAAAAAATGGTCAGCATTAATTGCTAACCAATTTGCAGTCCGTACACTTCCTTGTTGGCGTCTCAAGTATCCTGGACAGCGGACAGGATTTTCTCGCCTTTCCAGCTGCCACTTTGATGAGTCGATGTTGACATTTTCTGCATATTAATTGAAGACAAGGCCTCCGATTCAGTTGCTCCCTTGAGCCGCTTGCCCGCGTCCACCCTTGGCTTAATTTGCGGTAAGTTCATTAAGTAATAAAACATAAATTTCATCATTTTTTTTTTGTGGACTTCCTCGGCACCCCGTCTTGATACTTTTCCCATTTTTTTTTCGCTGTTATTTTTGTTGTTTTTTAATGCTTTGCATATTTCTTTAATGAATTAATTCTGTTTTGGTTTCGCTTTGGGTTTCGCTTCTGTTGATTCACCGTTCACTGGACTTTGATAAAAAAAAGGCGCAAAGTCGTCGCCGCGACGATAAAAATAAAGACAAAAAAAAGGGAAAGGGGGGTAGAAATTTTCGTATAATTTATGCAGGAAAAACATTAGGGGAAATCGGCGGCAGGGAAAACGCGTTTGTCGAGTGTTAATTATGCTCTGGCTGCCAAACTTTTCTATCAATTTTTGAAAAATATATAATTTGAGAGTGCGCAAAAACATGTTTTGCATATGAAAACATAGATACGGAAAATTGGGTGAAAAAAAAGGAAACTAGGAAAAATGTAGCGCTTTGCCAGCGGCTAATTGCATCCTCCTGGGGTTTTATCTATAAAAGAGAAAAGCGCCCCTGCATCCAATTGCAGTGTGTGGATATTGGGTAGAATTACACTTGGAAAAATATTTACTGGAATTTTAACTTAATTGCCTTTATACTTTAATTATGAAAATGCTTTTATAATTATTTTAAACAGATTTGTTACGAGCTTTAAAAATATAAAAACAAAAAAAAAACTATAAAAATGAAATGAAAAACAAAATTATTAAAACAAAAATATAAATAAATCTTGAAATGGATTAAAAAATATATCTTAAAATTTAAGAAAATTAAAGTATAGAGCAAGTAATTAGAAAAATTCGTAATAAATAATAATTAGTATTAATTATTATATCAGAGGAACTAAAAACTTTTCCGTATAAAAATATTACATTCTTTTAGGAGATTTTAATTCTTATAAGACTTGTGTTTATGTTTCTTTTATAAATTTTAATACTCCCAAGACCCCTTTTTCTGCCAGTGCACTTAGTGTCTGTGATGCCGTAGAGTGTCAGGTTGTCAATCGCCCTGCCTGTTGTTTGTTGTCTCCCGATTGTTGACATGCCCTACCCGCAAATGAGCCGTGCAATTGTCGGGCTGCCTCCTATTGACAGCTCCCAGCTCGATAGTCCAAGTGCATATAGTATATAGATTGCCATAGAGAATCCCCCATAGAAATGCCGCGGTATTCGTCTCCAATTTCAGACGTGCGCTCGTCTTTGGCTTCGTCTTGTTCATCTGCATTTTTGGCCTGACTGACAAATGTCGAGGTTTTTGTGACACTGAAAAGTGTGACGATTTATTTGGCATATGGCACGGGGTGCAGGAATCAATTGGTTGTGCAGATGCCTTAGAAATGCTACAAGGGCATTGACAAGCATCCTCAACTGGACATCATTTGTCTTTAGAACTATTTGTAAATGGTATACCATTTGAACTCTTTTGTTTGACTCAAATTTCCGGCTGACTAGTGTTTGTCAACGGCCTAATGGACTTTCTTCCTCTATAATATATTAATTAATTAGGCTCGTTTTACCTTGACGCAGTCAGTCAGCTTGGTGAACGAACAGAGGAATTTTTAATGATAAGAAAATAAAATTGAATTGGGAATATTACAAATTTAGAATACTCTTTTTTATTTGGTTATATAAATATAGGGGTTAGTTCTGTACAAAAAGAGCATTAACTAATTATATTTATGTTTTAAAACATATTGAAACCTCCAGTAAAAAGTAAGTATACTTTACTAGTTATAGTTCGCTCTTCAAGGAACAAAACTTCTCCTTCTTAGATGTATGCATATACCCCTATTTTCTAGCAGGGTATTCCACGCTTAGTCCATTCCTAATCTAATCGTCTGAGACACGCCTGAGACCGCTTCCAGTACATGCCGATAGGCGGGGGTTCAATAGGTCCCCGGGTTTGGAGATAAGCTGGGTTTAAAATCAGAAATGTAGCCGGGCCAAGTGGTATTGCTTGCATTCCGTGTCCGACTTTCGATCCGCCATGATGCGTCTGAGCTCGCTGCCGGCTGTGGCCCTCATCCTGGTCTTCGCCTCCGTTTCCGTCTTCGCGGAGGTGGTCAACTTTCAGACGTGTCCGGGCACCGAGGACACCTGCACCATTCAGGAGGTGCGAGTGAATCCCTGTCCGCAGGCCGAGAAGCGGCTGGCCTGCAACATCCGGCGACGACGACCCACCCAGATAAGTTTTGATTTCGAGCCCAAGTTCAATGCCGATCAGCTGCATATAACCTTGGGTTGGGTCAAGTCCGAAGACGAGGAACTGATGCTGCCCACCTTGGAGCGAGATGCCTGCAAGTCCACCACCTGTCCGGCGCAAACCGGCGTCAAGCAAACCTATACCACCGATGTGCCCATTGAGGCCAAGTTCCCATTAAGTCCCTACACCATCCGCTGGAATATTAGGGATCCTGCCAGCGGCAAGCGCTGCTGCTTCACCATTGACATTAAGGTGGTGCGTTAAGTCCAGGAAACTCTAACAAAATCAAGAAAATTTTTAAAAATATAAAAGCAGTGAAAAAATACTATATTTTTGATACAATAAAATCCCAGAGTATTGTAAAAGTTGTTTAGTTTATTTTTTGTTTACTTTGTGGAATAATTATAATTATTTCCTGAATTTTAAACTTTTAAAAAAATCTTTTCTTTTCGCAGACAAAACATCCTCTCTTTCTCTTCTGCTTTGTATAAATTTTATTTTCTGTTAACGATTTAGTGCATTTTTTAATTATTCGTGTGCCTGGGTCGCTGTGTGTTATTACGACTCACTGGGGACCATCTCAAGGAATAAAGATATTCACTCCAATAATCATCAACCTGCTGGCGACTAATTTGAACCCCAAAGCCCCGCGGACAGCAGCGGAGGGAAAGTATATAAAACTTTGATTGAACTTTTGGGTGCCATTAAAAAATCACCCCGCCGCCTTGCGACGAGTTGCCTCCGCGGGTCTTATCAGCGTCGTGAAACAATTAAAAATTGAGCACTTAAGTTGTGGTCATAAAATCATTTGTTTTTCCCTCGTTTTTTTCCGCCTCGTTTTTTCTCGGTTTTTATTGTTTTTTTTCTGTTCACATTTTTCAGTGGTGGAAAATTCAAATAGCAAATCACTTTTCATACTCAGTGGTGCTTTAGTGAATGAGGGGTGTATAGAATTGGAGGGGTTTGGGGGAGAGAATATTATTTACATTTGAAAAACTATACTTTATACTACACATACTTTACTATAAACAAGATAACAATTAATATTTAATAACATTTAATTTATAGATTTTGTTTGCCGCTTCTAGTTACTTCTTAAAAAATTTATTTGGTATTCAAACTTTTTAAGTTTAATGTACAAACCCCAGAAACCTTTTGATCCTTTATTTAAGGAAGTCTCAGGAATGTGTGATTTATTTTTTGTTATAGCATATTTTTTTAAATAATTTTGAGAGGGTATCTTGCAGTCTATTCTATCCATCAGCGCCTTTCTACTTTGAGTTTCTATTGCGTTCATTGTTTACCTAAACGAAAACGTAGCCATATTTTCTGCTGTTTGGGGATGGGGGAATTGGTCAGAAGTCTGATAGGCCTGACCCCAAAAAGGAAAAAAAAAATTATAAATACGAAAAAGCAGGGCAATAACAACACAAACAATGTCAGACACTTGAGCAAATAATAATAATAACGAGAGTAATCAGAGAAAGGACTTTCAAAATACATTTTTAGTCAATTTTGTAGCCAAGGCACTTTGCCTGGAATCAAATTCAGACTAAGGCATTGGCCTCGCCGTATTTCTTGCCCAGAACGTAGGGCGTCTTGGTCAATTGGGAGATAATTTCGCATTTGACCTGCTCGAAACAAGGTGTGGCATCCACGTAGATCACCTCACGGCGCTGGCTGAGATAGGCATTCAAGGCGGGTTCGCTCTTTCGGAACTGCTGCATCTGGCGATCCAGGTAACTGATGTTTGACTGTGGTCCCGGGGAGTAGCTATTGACCAGGATCCTTATCTTGGCCATGCGTTCATCGATTTGCAAAAAGATAAACCTATTCGGTGGCACGGTGAAGCCCTCGAAAAGCTGCTCAGCCTCGCACTTGTTGTTTGGATAATTGAAAAGTATCCAGCCACGGTGTAGGGCATCATCCTGCAGGAGCCGACTCTGGATGAGATTCCCCACGGCCTCGGATCTCTTGTAGACACAATCCTCCTCAATGCCCTCCTGCAGCAGACGAGTGTGCTCGTTCTGCTTGGCCCCATTAATGCTATGATAGATTAGGACATCGGCATCCAGGATCAAGAGATCCCAGCGTTGGGCCAGTACATGAGCCAGGGATTTACGACCCGATCCCGGCCTGCCATGGATCACGATTCGGTGATAAAAGTTCCTTGGCAACTGGTAGAAATCCCCCTGCACTCCGCGATGAAAGGCATCCAAGGATTTGGAATATATGTCAACTCCAATTCTTCGGATATTCTGGCCCATCCAAAGACGCACATCGGTAACATCATCGGCCACCAGAATCTCTGCCAGAATGCGACTCATTACCTCCATCAGCTTGTGCTTTTCGATGTAGTGCATAAAGGCGGCTCCAAACTCCACCAGCATTTCTTTGTTGAACTTTTTGGGGAAAGACATGGCGAAGTTAAGAGTTTCTGGGAATAAAATCAATTGAAATGGGAAATATTTGTTTTAAAATTTGTGGAATATGGTATATATATGACAGATAAATTGTAAGCTTGCTGGGATTTTGTTTATTTTCCTTGAAGAAACCTAT
This sequence comes from Drosophila lini, assembly GCA_018905715.1. Taxonomy (NCBI): domain Eukaryota; kingdom Metazoa; phylum Arthropoda; class Insecta; order Diptera; family Drosophilidae; genus Drosophila; species Drosophila lini. Next base: position 11,076 of record JAEIIL010021890.1, read on the forward strand.
GCTCAAAAATCTATAGATAACACTCTTTCCTTCATTTTTTTTTTTAAATATACAGACTTTCTCGAAGGGTTATTTCCATATCCTGTTGAATTACTTACCGCCACATTACCACTTCCAGACCAAACTCATAACCAGGACTGATGGAGAGCATATTACCATTAAGACGAGACTGTTACTGGGATTTCTTGCATTGTTACCATCACATTAATTGCTTCCGTTACATTATTAGAAAATGGTGCGAACTTCCGGGCAGCTGGAGAGACCCGGATTGGAGCCCCCATTATAATGGCCAACTAATGTCTTGGCCAGAACTGGAGCCAAGAAAAGGCTACTTGGCTCCATATGAGTGCAGTTTTCGGGGTGACAATATTTTGCAGCGAATTATGACAGCTCCTTTGTCTTTCCGGGGATATTTCCACCATAACCACTCCCACTCGAGTCCTTTAGCATTAACAATTTAAAAAGCCGGGACTGCTAACGGTCTGCAAAGTGTTGCCAAAATGTCTGTCATACTTTATGCCGTCTTATGAGCTGCCCAAGCATGTCCCTGGCTAAGCCAAGAATCCAGGGAGAGAGAAGCATCCTTATGAGGATGCCATGAATGCCTTGATGGGGGGCGAAGAGTGGAGGCGGCGGCTGAGTGGCTAATAAAAACTAGCATAAGATGAAAAATTGCTTCCTGTTGCTGCTACTGCCTTGGCAGGACACTCTCCATATTGTTATGTCAAATATGCTGTTAATATCTTGCACACACTAATATCGCATCTTTTTGGCGTCCTTAACATTTGCTCTGGGGTTTATCGGGCTCTCCAGCTCCACCAGCTGGCCAGGAAAAAGAAACAAAGGATGCACGATGTATGGATGTAAATTTATTGTTTTTAAAGTATATTGTTTTGTTACTATTTTAAGCAGAAAATAAATTGTATTTTCCATTTAATTCGAATATTTTGAAGTCTTTAAAATTTATTTATAAATATCTTGTTTAAGTTCATAATTTTTTAACAACCAAATCTTTAGTGCCGGGACACGCCTTAAACTTGCATTGGGGTTTGTTTTTAATTATATAAAAACGAAAATATAAATATGAATTTGAATGTTGATGTGAGTGCTTTCGGCTGCCACAAAGCGCAACTTTTTAATTAAACTCAAAGTAAAAGCAAAAGCATAAAGCAAATGCGACTGCGACAACGATAACAGCTCCGACAGCTTCTCATCTCATCGCGGCTCTCGGTTCTCAGTTCTTGGAACTGTGTGCCAAATAACATTTCATCATTATGACCACAGTCCATATGCATATCATACATACATATATCCACCCCCCCGATCCGATCCCGCACCACTCTTCATATCCTTTTTTAATCGCCAAAAATTGTGGCACAAGCCGCCGCCATCGCCATTTGTTGCATTTTTTCCGCATTATCTCAGAAGACTTGCGGATCGAGTCTCGCCAACGGGAGACAGGAAGGCGCCCTAGAATTGCATTTGAAAATCCAGAAACCGAAGCTTGGAATGCTCTTAAAATTTAAAAAAAGGGAATCAATATCAGAAATAGGAAATAAGAGGAATTTAGTTGATCTTCTCGAAAAATTTAGATGTCGATTTTTGTACGTTTTTGTTTAATTCGTTTCTTTATTTGAGAGAATTATGTGTAAGCAGAACTAGTTTATTTAATATTTTCTAAATTAAGTGCTTTAATA
>JAEIIL010021898.1:0-19439 GCA_018905715.1 Drosophila lini
TTAGCTTCCTTTCTTGTTTTCCTATTAATTTCCCGATCGTTCCTATGGCAGCTATATGATGTAGTCATCCGATTTTCATAAAATTTTTACCAAAATTCTGAAATAATATCAAATGTCCAGTTCCCAAAAATGATGCAAAAATATTGAAAAACAGTTATAATTTTTTTTCCAAAAATTTATCGAACATTTGTATGGCAGCTATATGATATAGTCGTCCGATCCGGCCCGTTCCGACATATATAGCAAAGAGAGTATATAGAAGACTATGTGCAAAGTTTCATTCAGATAGCTTTAAGACCGAGGGACTAGTTCGCGTAGAAACGGACAGACGGACGGACAGACGGACATGGCTAGATCGACTCGGCTGTATATATATACTTTATCTCTCAGATAACATTTTTTGTAGTGGTTAAAAAGGAAGGGTTAATACTAGAAACACATATTTTTAAAGGAATCTTATACATTTTATTAAAAAAAATACCTATACATATAATAATATAATATAATATACATATATATAATACAATATAATAATATAATATAATAATTTAAAATGTATTTCTTCCAACATTTTGGCAAATAGTCCTACCAGAGTCCTCATTTCCTGTAAATCCAATAAAGTACCCCCAGCAGTCCTTTGTCTTACCAACTCCCATTGCATGTGGCTCTCTCTCTGAGCACATACGAATATATATAAACACGAGCTTAAATTACTTCCATCTACATACGTGTTTATCAATCCGTGTATCCCTTTCAGGGCTACGACACCGGCACACATGGCGCATACTTAATATCAGTTAGTGGCACGTTCAATGCCGAAAAGCAAAGACCCAAATTGCACCGCCCCCGTTCTCGGTGCGGTCAACAAATCATTAACCCGCCACCCCCAATGGAAAGTCAAATAGAAGTTAAACCCAACAGCGATTAAGACATTTAAGTACACTGAAACTGGGGTGAGCTGAGTTCGCTTCTAGCACCTCTATAATTTGACGAAATGTATTTGGGGGGAATGAGTCGCGGAAATAATAGGGCCATGGCACCCGGGAATAGGAGGGGTCCTAGAAAAGGGACTGCGATCGTTTGTCGCGCGTGCTGAAGTTTGCAGAATGCGGCTGGCACTACACTTCCGCTAAATGTCGCTATTATTTAACAATTTCGTTTATGTATGCCTTTCATGCGGCCGGCGGCAGCCCCATCGCTATGCGGAGTATAATTTATGGTGACTCTGATTCCCCCCAGGGCCAGCGGGCAAACTAAATTGTCGCCCTCAGCAGCGGCAACTGGAAAAATATGAAAGAAAACAATTACAGCTGACTTAACACTTCCGTTACTTGTTAGAAAAGCCGCACACGTTCACCGGCCCACCTGGTCCGGTGCCTGGCCACCAAGACGCCCCGTCCAGCAGACACAGGTAGCTGCGTGGGCGACAGCAACGCACTTTCCTTCAAGCACTTGAAATTGTAATTTAACACGTACAAGAAGTGCGCTTGTGTAGAATTTTTTTGAGGGGTTACTGCGGTATTGGGGGTTCCTTGGGGTTTCCGCTGGCCGTGGTGCTTACAGCATGACAAGCTTTAACAATTTGGGGATGGCAAACAACTATACATTATACAGGTAGAGGTAGTGTATTAGACAACTTACTCGAAATTAATTAATACATTTGAAAGCTACTTATTTTGTGACATAATTTTAAACCGCAAGGACGTATTAACATATTAAGGGGGGTTGACACATGCGACGGTTTCTAATTTCTAATCTAAAAAAAGTTTAATGCACAAATACAAAAGTTACCTTACTGAGAAGAAATTCCCTTCAGAGCAGCATAATCCTGCAATGAATATTTTGTTGCCTTTTTCTCGAAACCACGTTCTTCCAACTGTTTGACACGATTTCTCGAAAACGGTCTAACCGATTGTCGTGTAATTTACAAAATATGAAGAAATAATGTAGCTTTTAACAATGCAAAATAGGCAAACAAAAATTCAAAAAATAATAATGTCCGCATTCATGCCGCATCGGCCCACCCAGTTTGCCCGAATTTTGTTGACTATGGCACTACCTTTTCTTCAGCACTTCAGCAACCTGTATCCCGGAAATACAATACAATATTTCACACAAAAAAAAATTGGGAAAAAAACATTATACTTAACTTAATAACTAGTAAAAATTTGCAAGTTTTAAGCGCTCTTCAGAAAAATTCTTCAAAAACTAAAAAAAAAATTAAATTTTACTTTTGTAGTTATAAAACATTACTTTACCTTACATTACCCTAACAAAACGTTTTTTTACTTTTTAATAAATTATTAGATTTTAGATATGTAAATTAAAAGATTTAATGAATTTATAAACTTACCCTCTTTAGAGTTCCCTTGTCGAGAACACTGCAATTCGTTGCAGTTCTTTACCTTTAGTACCATTGTCACCGATTTATGTTATTTTATTTATTTTTTATTTTATTAACATTTTATTCGAATCCTTGTTTATGTAAATTATATTTTGACATTTAGTTACAAACACTAAATTCAAAGAAAACACAAAAAATTGGTATCCAAAAATAGTGATTTGTAAAGCACCTTAAACGAAATCCTTTGATCGTACATAATTTGCATTTGTGCACTTAAAACTAAAAGTTTGCATTGCATCCGATCGATGACCTATGTCAGTAAAATGTGTATAAAAATTGTGTATCGATACATTTGATCTCAATAACGATAACCATTCGAGTTGTTTATTCATCATACAGAGGCACTAAAGCTTATTGATTCAACGATTCTTCTGGCTAGGAAGAACCACATTCGATTCGTGCTTAAGTACTTAAATACTAAACGTAAAATCAAGTGAGAGAAATAAATAGTAATGTTAGACCTGTTTTGGTATAGAATTTCAGTGAGATTCTATGTCTGTAAAGCATTTTCATCAGAGCCTTTGGACATGGACGTATAAATTCACAAAAATAAATAAGTAAATGTTTCATAAATAGGCGGGATTGGAGTATGTTTCGAGTTATGGTGTTCGTGAGACTTAGACGATAAGAACTCGTGAGTCTTTGAGTAATTCGCAAGATTCGATTCATAGAAATGCACAAAGTTTTTGGCTGTCTGGGGGCGCGGCGGCACTCAAATAATATTCCATAACTAAGGTTGAACCGAAGACAGAATATGCAAGATTGCCTTAACAAATTAATTAGAAAAACGTTGTCATGCACATTAATTTTAAACTAATTTAGAATTGGTTCGGATATTATAGGTATACATAGTTATAGTGATTTCATAAGATGTTTGTTTCCTAGTTGGTTTGACAATATAATAGTAAGATGCGTACCGCCTAACGATTTATTGGGCTTGAATTGGTTGTAAAGCTGACTTGAACTTTATATTTAGATTTTTACGTAGAACATTGCTTGCACATGGCCGTTACATATCTTATTATTATATTGTCATTGTCTTTACAATAGATTTTCGCCTGGGGTTCTATCTACTTGACTTCAACAAGCTAACTACCGAGCAGACCTTTAGAGATTCCGGCTATAAGGGAAATTTCTTTAAGCTCCAAATGAATACTAAGAAATTAAATTATTGTCAAATTTACAAAGTAGCAAGTGAAATTATTTCAGTTGCATTATCAAAATGCAAGCATAACAGACATTAATTTTTATGTACGTCTGTGTGGATTTTATTATTTTAAATTTATTTTGAAATATATTCACACATATTCCCTTCTAAATGGCGATTTTCATCAATTAATCATTAAATGTGATATGAAAGTGTACAAAAATTGACCATGTCTAAGAATTTACATTCCTGCAACTTCGCTTTTTCTAACATAGATTTCTAACATTAGATTTCAGAAAGAAATATAATTTCAAACCTACTGATAAATCGATTCGATCAGGGACTATAGCCGGATAAAAAAAAGCATGCATACTGCATAATAAACGAATTGATTTGTGCACACATTGCATATGGTTTGTGCATCGAAGCGTTGGCCTTAGATATATATATTCCATATTTGTTGATACTCTATAACACTATAAAGTAAACCTGAAGCTCTATGTCTAGGCAAAGCTTGGACGTAACTGGGTAACTGCGGCTCAAGAGATTCAATTATTTCTACTTTGCAGCTCCTGGAGGGGCATTGGCCAGGCCAAAGAGCTCTTCATAGGATGGCGCTGAGAAAAGATCACAAAAGTAAATAAAGTGGTTTAAATTTCTGCAATTATCTCGAGAATTCATTGTAACTTACGCAGCTCCTGGGCTCCAGGCGGCTGACGGGCTTGCAAAAATGAAGACGACGCCGAGGTGGATGGCAGCTGGCTGTAACCCGGCGCCACTCCACCTCCAGCCCCCGCCGATGGTACGGCTGGAGGTCCGTTTGGTGGTGGTGTCAACGCGAGAAGGGAGTACTGTGGCGATTCTGGCAGCGGATATGCAGGCAGGTGGGGCGGCGGATACGACTGCACCATCAGCGGGCTGGACGAGTAGGGCATGTAGGGCACATTGGAGCTGTGCAAACTGGCCCTGGCCGAGGGACTGCCAAACTGTGAGGACTGCGACCCCGAGGTGTAGGAGAGCTCCACGCCCCCGGCACCGACGCCACCGCCCACAGCGGGGCTTAGAGTGGCCGCCGAGGAATCCGACGTAATGGAGTTAATGGAGCTGCACTCGCTGAACTGCGACGAGTGCGATGGCGAGCCAATGGAAGAGTCTAGCGAAGGATATACAGGCAGAGTAGGCTCGAACGGGTTGCCGGAGCACGCATCCGGACCGGGCGGCCCATCGTTTGGCCGAGGTGGCGGTGGCGGACGCAGAGATCCCTGTCGGTTGGAGGTGTCCTGAGAGTACACCTTGAAGGGAAGATTTAGTACCAAGTTCTTGAAGAAGCCCCGCAGCACCGCCTCCACACGCAGCTCGTAGACAATGGTGATGACCCCGCTCATCTGCTCGTCCGTGGGCTGAGCTCCCTCCGGCATAAGCAGCTCGTGAGCGAAGCTTCGCTCGCTCTTCTTCTGCACCGAACCCGTTTCCTTGGTGGCCACCGCTATGCACTCCACCTTCTGGACCCGCAGGGGCACATGGCTGTAATAGGTGACATACTGGAGCACACTAAACCGTAGCTTTTCTACGGCGGTGGTACTGTTGTTGATCACAGTGGCGCATATCCTCAGCGGCTCTCCCCGCACGGCGAAATCCTCTGGCAAAAGGGCCAGCAAAGTGATCGGTCGCGTGCCGAACAAGCTGATCGTCTTGGTCACCTGCTTCTCCAGCGGACTGGGAATGCTTCGGTGCGACGGCTGCAACGGCATGTGCTTCACCACGGTGAAGGGTATGGTGTGCCGCTCGTCGAATGTCCACGGTCGCTGGATGAGCACGCGCATCTTGTACTTGATCCCGCCGTAGCTGCCCTTGAAGCTCGAGGGGAGCTGACGACCCAAGGCCACCTCGAAGATGAAGGTATGCTCCCCGGGCGACAGTTCCAGGCCACGCGGCTCGAAGTCCGGCAGCGCAGTCTCGCTGTGCTCGTACACCTCCTTGCTCGTGTAGAAGAGGCTGCGGGAGTACTCGTTGTTGTTCGAGTTCTTCCGCAGGATCTCCATCCACTTGCACTTTCCCTTGCCGGTCACCTGCACTTTTATAGCTGCAAAGAGAGATGGTACCAAAAAAACATTTGCAATTAAACAACATCGTTATTGTAAAGTTTTAAAATATTGCTATCTAGCCTGCCACGTACGCCTATCAGAATCGATAAAATATACAAATAAGGACAAAATAAGTGTTGTACATTTGTTTCTAAAGATAGCGATACAAATCTATATGAATCTCAAGTTATATAACTTGAAGTTAGAAATATTTAAAAAATATTATGAATTATGTATGTGTTATTTTAGTGTTTACACTGCATATTGGACTGCCCAATAAAAAAGGTGTAGCAAATCATCATCATGAAAACAATATTTTATTTAAGTTTTTATCTTTATTTTTATTTATTTGCTCAAATAAAATTGAAAACTGAAAAAAAAATTAACCATTTTTTTGTTTGCATGAAATTGTGTCGGTATTTTGGTATATTTAACCCTGAGTAGTTTTGGTTTATGCCGCTGCATTTCCGCAGACCCAGCGTAACGCAGCAGATCAACTTTCATCTTTTGGTCCAGAATAGATCCATGAAGGTCATAGTTATATAAAGATATAGACTACTTTACTTGTAAAAAGGGGAACAAATGGACACCTGGAAGGTAGTGTTTTACCTGGGCAAGCCCAAACCCAATTTCCATTTTTTTCGATTGGCTTACAGTTTATGAATGTATCTATTATTTAAAGCAAAAATCATGACGATAGGTAATCTATTTTTTGTGAAAAATTATCTGCAAGTCAACCAATTTTCCCCTTTTTTTATGATGCAAAAATGGAAACAAAGTTAAACTTTGAATGCTCATATCTTCTAAAAAAAATCCGAACATTTTTTTATTGCAGGTTTCGAATCCATGGGAAATTTCCTGTTGAATAAGTATGGTTAAAACCGTTTTTGCGACTTGTTTGATTTTGGCATCGGCTTTTGTTCTAGGGGCGCCACTGTGCGTCGTCGAGAAGACGGGAAATATAAATTAATTAAACGGTCTCAAAAAGTTTTTACAAATGTTAGCCCAAAAATCATTAGTGAAACTAAAAGAGCACCAGGAAAGTCTTTATTTTAATGAATTCATTTAGTTAATTAGTAAAAACCGACCGACAATTAAAAGTCCGAAAAAAAAAGCCAGATTTTACTAAAACAAACTGACATTGCTCTACTTAAGCGGGGCCTAGGCTAACACTAGTGAAATATCGACCTTTTAATACTTTTAATAATAATTTTAAAATTTTGAGGTAAATACAAAACTGATGTACTAATAAAAGGTTAAAATAAAAAATCATTTTACACATTTTATTTGGTCCACATGCGGAGCATGCAACCATTTTGGAATTTAAATGAACATTTGAATTTAGCAGGGCTGCCATACTGTCGGAAATTACTCATATGGCAGCCCTACGCTCACGTCTTGTTAAGTGTGACCATGTTTTGGCTCACTTACGTAGTTTGGGTACGTGCTGAATTTAAGAGTGACCAGCTGCCATGAATGCAAAATTCTTTCTTTTTTGCCCAAAGTCTTCTGTTTTCATCTCCGTCGGTCACACTTCCCCAATAAAGGTTTTTTTTAGTTGCCGAAAACTAAAAAATTGTTGGAAATCAACGAAAAATAAACAACTGTACACTGGTTTAGAACAATAGGAAGTGCTCTCATTATATCACATTTGTCGTGTTCAACGGTCGCGTTTCGGCATATCGATTTAGCAGAGACCGGCGTCGGAACTTTCACCCCGAAATTTTTGCCCTTGTCGCCAATTTGCACTCTAAAGAGGACGCCCATTGAGGGAATTTTCAATGGTGTAGAAAGGAGGAGCACGTGGAGTTGCCGAGATGAATTTCGAGTACATCGGCCATGCGCTCGGCTACCACGGGCAGCCGCTGCAAAAGATCTGGGATGACGAGCGGGGCGTGGAAGACCTGCGAATGATGGGACTAACCCAGGTGAACTACAGCGTCTACCAGGAGCGCCAGAAGTACTTCACCTTCCAGGAGCGGGCCAAGCGCCTGAAGATGCACCAGTTTCTGGCACGCAAGGCTACCGATCTCTATGATCGCCTGTTGGTGGCAAACGTTATGGAGGACTCGTTGCTGACGCAAGGTGGGGGGCGTGGGCGGGTGTTTCCAAGTCATTAACCAAATAATAACATTTTATTCACACTTCCCTTTTAGCCAACAACAGCCTGGTACAGCAGCCACCCTTTGAGTTCTTCCACGCGGCGAAGGACAAAAGAAAGGCGTGGGCGCATCGCCTGCGTGCCTTGAAGCAGGGCGGAATCATCTATACCATTGTGATGAAACTGGCCCCCGGCAACAGACTGATGGTGAAGCCACTGTGCACTGCTGACCCTATGCGCGCTTACCTAGCCGATATACCCATCAAGGTAAATGGTCCTAATTTAAATTATGTAAACATGGGTTTACAACAGTTAACCGACCTCATTTAGGTTTTAATTAGCCCACCGTTTTTTCCAAAAACCCAATTGTAAATAAATATATTTTCGGTATCGAACACATGCAAATTTGTAGGCAATCATCATGCAGGACTATTGGGGTCCGTTGCCCCTGGACAAGCAAGGTAACCAGCGAAGCTTCGCCGTGAATGATATACTCCGATGTGAGATCTGCGGCATATCCGCGGATACGGAACGACTCAGTCTGAACATGATTGGCATGTACAACAAATCGCTTGATCTGAAGTTGGGTCTTTGCGACATTTCCGATCTGCCCAAGTACTACCGGTAATGATAGCGCCGACATCTGCAGCTACTAGATTGAAAAACCCCTCCTAACAAAAAAAATATCCTTCTGCTGCAGAAATATTCACAACCGAGAGCACCCATCGACGGTGCACTACGAAGATGAGCTCACCGCTGCGCTGCAGTTTCAGAACCCAAACTACGATTTGCTTTTCCAGCTCAATGGCCTTCAGCCCAATGAGAACTTGTCTCTGATGAACCATTTAAAGGCTGGCTTCCCGGGCGCTGAGAACGCGGCGGAACTTCGTCAGAAGCAGGCCTCCCAATGGGCCTTCCGGTAAGTTGAATCTTCACACTTGAGATTGTGGACAGTAGAGACCGTGTATATCATTCCATCATTTGCACACCCTTTCGCACCCAAATCCTCCATTGATTGGCCGGTGCTCAGCTCCGTGGCTGATGGCATTGAGCACTTTAAAAATGGCCAGCAAGTCGAGGCCTTTCAGTGCCTCAACAAGGCTCTGAACATTGATCCGCGCAATGTTGAGGGCCTGGTGGCCCGCGGTGCTCTCTACGCGAACCGCGGCAGCTTCCTCAAGGGACTGCAGGACTTCGAGAAGGCGCTGAATTTGAACAAGTATCACGTGAATGCGCGCAAGTACATGGGCGAGACGCTGGTGGCATTGGGTCGCAGCTACGAGGAAGAGAACCGCATTCCCGAAGCTATCAAGGCCTACAGCGACTGCCTGAACCTGTTACCGCAACACGAAGAGGCGCGCCAATCCTTGGACGCCCTGCAGCGGCCGCCACCAGCTGTGGTCCCCAGTGGAGAGGGTAAGCATAGACTAAGCGCCGAGGTGATTAACCTGACAGGCGGCAAATCCTCCGATGAGTCCAGCTCCTCGAGTGCCAGTGAAAGTGATAGCGAGGATCAGGGTGAGTACAAGTCGGATCAGTGCTGGAGAGATGGATCACATTGTCTGCACTGATCCAGCAATTCCGTTCGCTTTCAGTTAGTTTCTCAAACCGCTAACCTATTGTTTATTTTAGCTGGTAAGGTCAAGCCCAACATAAGTCAACCGTTCTATGCCCAAGGTGCCATTCAGCCTCCGGGGGAGGAGAAGTTGGCAGTCATAGACGCCCAGAAAGCCAACGAGTTCCGGCTGGACGAGGATGAGACAATGTCCAGTGTAAGGAAGCTGTTACGCGAGGCCAGCAAGCACAAGAAGGCAAAAAAAAAGGGGAAGAAGAAAAAGGATAAAAAGGAGAGAAGGTCCAGGACACAATCTGTGGCGGAGGATCCAATGGAGATGTTAAAGAAACTTGACTTTCAAGAGGCATACAGGTGAGTTTTTGCAGCAAAAGATGCACATGGCACAAGTTTTAAAATATTTTGCAATCTCTTTCCCCACCGACACTTTGATAGACAAGACAAGTATGTACCGGGAACTTAGTTACTCTCTAGCTGTATTTACACCTCACATGAAATGGAAATGCTCTTACCAAGAGGGTTTGAAGGGCTTATTTCATTTGTGGCGTAAATATAGATGAACCTTTTACAATGTGGATTTACTACTCCTGCTTTGTTTTGCTTTTAGGCTAATGAACAGCGCTGGCGACGAGGCCGAACTCAAAGCAAAGATTAAGAGCTATCTAAACCAACGGGATAGCGGAGGCGACTCACCGCCACCTGCTCCACCACCAATGAAAAAGTTATCAACTCAGGATAGGCGTCCCCACTTCGACTCCATAGGACCCAGCACTTCACGACATGCGGCTGCCGCCTCCGCAAGCGCCAGAGCAGCGCCGGCATTGAAATATCAGGATCAAAAGAAGCCTCCGGAGCCGGCTCCCAAACTCTCCTTCCAGATCAAAAAGCGACCCCTGCAAATGGACAAATTTGGACTGCTTCGACTGGCAACGCCGGCGGAACCATTAAAGGGCGGAAACAGCAGTTCACGCAGCCGGAGCCGCTCACGAAGTCGCTCGCGACCTCGTCGACGCGAAAGAAGTGTGCGGCGCAGAAGCCATCGCCGTGGCTCGCGATCTGTCTCCAGATCGCGCTCGAGGACCAGATCACGATCGCGCAGGCGTCGCAGCTTTTCGCGCTCGCTTAGTCGCTCCCACTCGCCCCGGTACGGCAATCGCTTTGGAAGAGGCTCCGGCCGCTTTATTAACCGCCGCAATCGCCGCTCCCGTTCGAGATCCTTCCAGCGCAGGCGAACACCACCTCACCGTCGGACACCGTCACCATTTGTGCCGCGACGCACGCCCTCACCAGCCTCTCGCTATCGACGCACTCGCTCTAGGAGTCGCTCTCGGTCTCGATCTCGCAGTTACAGTCCCCGTCGCTTCCCACCACGTCACACGTCGCGTGGTAGGGGACGTGGAGGCGGCTGGACTCGCAGCAAGTACTCTTGGTATAATCATGACAGACGTAGTTCTTCCAGGACCATGGAATCAAACGGCAAGGAGGATTTCAGAACAGAGAAAAGCGCAGCTGAAAAGAGCAATCGAAAACAGGACGCAGATGGTGGGCCCACTATCGAGCAAGTGGACGAGATGATCAAGGATCATCAGAAAGAGCGCAAGCAGGGTATTATAGAGGCCTCCAAAGAGGTGAAGGAGTAGGCTTTTAAGCGCACACACGAACTACGAGTGTTAAGTTTCCTTTTAGTTCATATAACTTACGTTCGATTTTCAAATTCAAATTTGTGAAACGCACCACTTAAGAAATGTAATGCTAACTCCTCAATAAAGAAGCTTTCGAAGCGAGACTTCGGCATGACTTGCCTACATCAGAGACTAGTCACTTGTATATTTTCTATTACTTGAAAATTTTGTTTTTTGCTGTTTACTAAATAGGTAAGTTGAAGAAGTTGAAACCAAAAATCATTCACAAAATTCTCCAATTAAAGAAAAAAAAATTATAATATCCTGCAAGGGTTTAAAAATTAAATTTTCAAATTTTTTCAAAGCAATCTAAAGTAGAGATCGCTTGTGAATTTATGTTTGTCATTTGTGACTTCAAGTTCTAAATTTATTAAAAATATATTAATTGTCTTAACTTCTTTCTCCCAATAATAATCTTTATTAATTTTAACTATATACATATGTATGTATGTATACAAGGAATAATAAGTTTATATTTTGCATCCACATTAGTAAGTTTGGGTTTTTTTATGTTTAATTTGGCTTTCAATATTCTATTTTAAAATCTAAATCAATTAAATGTATCATTTGGTAGGGTAGGGGTGAGTGTGGTGAATACGTTTAAAATAAGTGTGTTACATTTATAAATTGGTTAGTTAAAAGAACAAAAAATGCAGATAAGAAATTAAACATGTCTAAAGGCTGGAAGTTTAGTTTCAATCGAATTACTTCGTAATGTTTGACTTAAATATTGGAATAAATAAAAGGTAGTATGCAAGACTTACTACATACATAACTAAAAATTACAATAACTTTATTTTTCAGATATCTCGCTTATGTTGCATAGAAAAAATATTTAAAATCAAGGTCCAAACTGCATTCATTCATACGCACCGAACGCCCTGCGAGAGTGGGAGAGACTGTGAGCACCCAAGAGCGGAGAGACCTGTAAGTGAGACTGTGACAGAGAGCAGGTCTCTTCCCCCACCCCCAAAAACGGCACTGCAGTTGGGGGCTGAAGAGCGAGAGAGCAAAGCAACCGGCTGTCAGACTCGTAGGAGAGAGTGAGAGGGAGAAGGAAGCCTGGAAGCTAAACAACCCAGAGGCAGGCAAACACACGCCGATAAAATGCTTGTTTCATTCGAAATTCGCCAGCCGGCAGTAGTGGAGCCACAAACAGCGAAAGCAGCACCTGCGGGGGAAGTGGCGCGGGCACGGAATTAGAATATTAACGTCGACTACCAGTTATCGCACAATTAGTACGCGGGCGAGAATTGATACTGCGATACGGTGGACAAGAACAAGTCTGGCAAACACCCGAAATTTCCCCATAGCCAAGTGCCGTGTAAGTGTGAATGTGATTTGACGAACTGCTAATTTACATAACAAAACAAGCATTAAAAAGTGCATTGGCCAAGTGAAATGCAATAGTTCATGTGCAGAATAAACGGGAATATGGTAAACGTTCCATATTCATATTCCATAATTTTCCGTGTGGACTTTGGACGATAAGCGCGACAACAACAATCTAGTCAAAGAAGACAAAGAACATAAAAATCGAAAAGCCACGCTTGCTTCTGTTTTCGTTTTTGTTGTTGTTGTTCTCGCTCTCGGGCGAGTGCGGTACACTTGTTGCCATGTGGCTTATGGGCACATACAAGTGATTTACGGTGCCTCGCAACTAACGCGAATAAGTGAGACAAGTTGAACAAGTGTTTTACCGTTATAACTTTTATTACAGATACCGATAGTATGTGGGCAGATATAGTCTTTTGAATTGTTTATGCTCTTTAATAAGGTCATAAAAAACAGTTACAGTTCCTTTTACCTTTTTAAAGAAAAAAAAGTAATCAACATTTTGAACAATACTTTTTAGTTGAAATTTACTGTCAAAAGTAATTGTACTGCTGTTATTATGTTTTGCAAAACACAGTAAAACTGAAGGTTACGATTGTGTACCAAACATTCGTGAAGTTCTTTATTATCTTATCTTAGCCGCTAAAGATTGTCGACAATGGTCAACAACAACTATTGGCCCTATTTTTGGTTTTACCGACATTGTATCAGTTATTAACCCCTGCGTAACTTTGGCATTTTGTAACCGCCTGTTCTACCCCGTTTGTATTTTGCAGCTCAAGTACAATAGAAGGAATAGAGCTTAAATATGTATACGAAAATCTTCCGAACTGTGATAATCGGAGCCCCCGGCTCAGGAAAGGGAACTATTTCGGAGCTGATTGTCAAGACTTTTGGCTTCGTGCACATCTCTACGGGCGACATCCTCCGCCAGAACATCCTTAAAAACACGGATCTAGGCAAACGCGCTCAGCAGTACATTGCCGCTGGCCAGCTGGTACCAGATGATATCGTGACTAAAACGATGCTGGGACGAATCACAGAGGTGGGCAACAAGTCCTACATCCTGGATGGGTTCCCGCGCAACACCGCCCAGGCTGAGGCACTGGCTGCCCGCGAGCAGATCGATGCTGTAATCACGCTAAACGTTCCGCACGATGTGATCATCGACCGGGTGAAGGACCGCTGGATTCACGCTCCCTCGGGTAGAGTATACAACATAGGCTTCCACGACCCCAAGGTGCCGGGAAAGGACGATGTTACGGGCGAGCCACTGACCCAACGAGAAGATGACAAACCAGAAGTGGTAGCTAAGCGTCTTCAGCTCTACGATGAACTGATGAGCCCAGTGATAGCCTGGTACGAGCAGCACGGTCTCGTCACCACCTTTTCTGGGCGCAAGACCAAGGAGATCTGGCCCCGTGTGGAGCGCTTCCTCAGGGACAAAGTTAACAAGTAAATGGGTGTGACCGCCTGGAATTTCACCCTTTGTGCACAAAATAATGATCAATTGCTGTGTTCAATTAAGTGCATAACATATTTAGATATATTAACTTGTACGTATGTAATATGTACATATGTTTGTGGGGCGGTTGGGAGGTCGAGGAGAGGGTTGCGTATAATTAATGTAATTGCGAAGCCATAAGACGGCGCACAGCTGTCGTCATGTATTCCTTGTTTTCACAAAGCATTCCCCTCATCGAATTACTGTTCTGCGCTCCCCTTTTTGTATAAACACATTTTTGTACTCGTAGTCTGTGCTCTGATAATAAATCGCGTTTATTGTGCGCTGATAACGTAACGGCCGACTTTGACTTTGGGGCAGTTTACGGACCGGCATCTATTTTTAGTCCGCAAACACTTGACTCGATGCGTGAACTGGAGCTGGCTTCACTTGATGACACTAAAACACCCTTCATTCCACGGCGTAGCGCACAAGAACCCGAAAGATGCGGGATAGTGTGGCGCTCTCTCCCCATATACTCTCGCGCTCTCTTGCAAACACACACCCGAACAGCTGCTCACGCACACCTGTACAATGTGAAATCACAACAGAGAGGCGCTTGGAATACAGTGGATGTCAAACAATTGGGATAGGTGGGTTAAGTTAGGTTTACCTGGACCGCCTTCCGGGGCACGCATAGGCAAATATGGCCCTTAGTTGTCCGGATATTTTTGTTTGAAATACTCAAAAATGTTCAGTTATTTTATATTAATAAAGTCTTACTAACTTTAGTCAGCTTCTGTAGACCTGTGACAATTTCTGTATCCTAACTAGTTTTCAGTTTCGGTTGAATGACATTTCTGTGAGCCCCCGCTCAAGAATTGGTCGCCACTTTCGTGGCCATCACTGTGCTGGTAACGCTCTCTCACCTCTCTCAGACCCGACTTTTGACTTAGGCCAATATTACGGCATTTTCGGCAGCGGGCAGCGGGGGAGTAAAACATGCGGAGAAAGCTCTTCCCCCCTTTCTCTGACTCGCTCGCACCAGTGAAGTGCGTTTGGCATTTCCTGAAACAAATGCCAGCCCTCGAGAAAGAGAGAAACGAAAAAAAGTCTGTTGCAATTACAATTGCTCGAGTGCGGCAATTGAATGCTTATCGATGAATGAAAGGCGAGTGCAAAAGGCAATTGAAGGAATTTGCGAGAAAGAATCTCAGCATTCTGGTGGATGGACGACGGTCCATAAAATGGCCGCTCTTGCTGAACTAACAGAGCTCTTTGTTTATGCGAATGGGAACGCAACGAAAGTCCAGCTGGCCGTCATGCGAACAATGGACAAATTGCTGACCAAGCGGAGGCCTGATTCACGGATGATGCAAGCCCGGGCTTCGGGGAAATCATGTACCCAGATACTTAGTTTAAAACCAGAAACTTACCGCGAATCTTCGTGCGCTTGTTTACGTTCATCCATATCTCGCCGCGGATTATGTCGCCGGCGAAATAAACACGCTCGGGGCTGTCCAGGGTAATTCGCAACCGCTCGCTCTCCATTCTGCTCCTGCTTTTAACGCTAATGGCGCTCGCATCAAACAATTATCCAAAAATAATTCCGTCATCAAAAATGCCGCAATATAGGAACGATGCACCACCCCTCTCCGCCCGCGCTCACCTTGGGCTATATGCACTATAGTAGTACCATCACACGGCCACTCACACACTTGCAGCTTTTTGCCGTGCCTTTGCTTTGGTTTTGCCACTTCTTCAGCTGGTCTTTTTATTACTGCAACGGCCTTCGGCCTCCAACTGATTTGTCTCACGCCTTGATTAATTTAATTCGATTGCTGGGGCGCCGCGGTCGGGTTGAATAATTAAATTTCTTAGAAGTTTAGGAGTTATGCTTTTGTTGTAGTTGGAGCTCGCGCTCTCTCACTTTTGCTCGCTTTCGATAACAATGAGAGCGGTGGACCGATAGCATAATCAGCTGTTGCGCGGCGTTGCCACCTGGGAGACGTTGGAAAATCAGTTATTTTAAAATTGTCAGGTTAAATAAAATAAAGTAAAATCTTGGAAGCTAATCATTTAACAAATATTAAGAATTTTGCCTGTATAAAAATGTTTAGATGCAGTTCGTGGCGATCGTAACAGACAAAACAATGTATGTTTTGTACGTATTTATTCAAAATTTTTAGTCTAAAAATTCTAAAGAACTAACAAAACCGGTTTTTTTACAAGAGAGATTGTTATTTTTTATATTTATTTTTACAGAGTCTTTAAAACAGACCCATAACTGTGCAATATTTTCCAAGTAAAAATATTCCTTCATTTTACCTTAAAAAAAAAACAACAACATATTTTTATATTATATAGAAAATATTTGACATCTGTAACAATTTCTGTGGCACCACCCTTCTTGGTATACGAACTCCATTTCATGTTCCGTGTGCTTCCCCTTTTTGTCACCACTTCTTCCGCTCAAATACTCTCACGAACGCAAAAGCGGTATCCAAGTACGCAGCTGGCTTTCGAGAATTCAGTATTAAGTCGAAGCTGCTCGCGTTCGGTGCTCGCGAGCTGGAGCCACCCGACGACCTACAGACCCCCCCGCTCAACTACCCATCCCACTCAAACCGAAGCGACCGGCACGGCCTGCCACTATCAATAAACAAACAAAGAAGAAAATATCCTGGAGATGAGCAGCAAAGTGACCTTCGTCTTTGACAACAACCCCCTGGGGGTGTACCAGTCGGGTCAGGTCATCTCCGGTACCGCGGAACTGGTTACGGAGCGTCCGAAAACCATTCGATGTAAGTGGCCATGCGGAAGACGCAGTATTCTAATGATTCCGTGACCATGACGTCATGGTTTCCCTTCCCTCTTGAATCAAAGTTCCCATCCACTTTCGTTGCGTAGCTGCGTCGTCATTAATAATGTCGGTGTATTGTTGTGCCTGCTTTTGTTATAGTTGCCGGTAGATCTGTTTGTCTGTCAGATATATGTACATACATATTATAAGAACACAGATATACAACACACATGTGCCCGCTTGGCTGGCTTCCGATATCTGATAGCGTCTAAAAAACTAGTTTTATTTTGAAATTGCGGCCGCTGTTTATATTATTAGACATTTGATTCTGTTTATTGGTCAGTCACTCACATCTAGGGTTTCATTTAGAACGAACTGAAAGAAGGTAATTGTAGCTGACTTTGATTTTTAGAAGTTGTATTAATAATCAAATTAAATTTATGATTGATTCAATAGTTTTACAATATTATATAATGTTCTATTTAAATCTGTAAATAAGTAAAATATTCTTAGATTCAAAATTGATTTATAGTTTAAAAGCCAGTTTGTTCTTTTCAAGTGTATTAAACATTTGAACGTATAAGTAGCATTATTATGTGCTTTTGTTCGTTTTGTTTAACTCATATTTTATTCTCGGAATTATTGTTTGTGGATTAACGAATGCTTTTTGTGTCGCTAGCGAATTTTCCAATACAATACAATTGAGAGCCGTACAAAAAGCCTAAGGTCAAATACAATTAAACTAAATGCATAATTGAATTACATACCCGCAGTACAGAGAAATTAACTCAATTGCAGCGATCTTTATAACCATAAACGGCTTTGGGGAGACGCGCTGGCAGGAGAGCGAGGAGCGGGTGGGCGAGGACGGAAAGACCACCAAGACGCTGGTGACCCATACCACCACGAAAGTCTATTACAGCACAGACCAGTATGTTTACGGCCAGAACGGTGGGTCCCAGATGGAGCTGCCCACGGGAAAGTATGTATTCCCCTTCCGGGCCACCATTCCGCCCGACGCGCCCACCTCCTTCAACGGCGCCCACGGGCAGATCAAGCACGAGGTCACCCTGACCGTAGATCGTTCCGTCCGCTACAACAACACCTTCAAACAGTGCTTCTCTGTGATCCTGCCCCACGATCTGAACAAGCGCCATGAATACACGGTAGATAAATAAAGAAATCCATTTAAAAAAATTTTAAATTAGCTTACCTCTTTACACAGGAACCTTTGAAGCGCCTGGAGTCAAAGAGCTTCTGGTGGGGATCGATCTTTGGAGCCAACAAGCCGATGGTCATGGACGTGAGTACCACGTATTCAGGCTACGTGCCTGGCCAGAAGATCCACTTCCATTTGGTGCTGGACAATCAGTCGGATGTGCAATGCATGGATGTTAAGGTGCGCCTGCTCAAGAACGTCTCATATCGTGCCAACTCCTCCGGCGTCAAGGAGCAGCTCAAGGTCACCGAAACGAGGGTGGCGGACAAACATTGTGGAGAGGTGCTGAAACACAACAAGGCTCAGTTCAACGAGTTTCTTGTGGTGCCACCGACCACGCCGACTACCCAAAGTGAAAAGGACCCCATCCGGGTTAGCTACACACTCCGCTTTATTGCCAAGACCTTCAAGCTGCACGGCGGAGGAGATCTGGTGGTGGACTTTCCGCTGACCATTGGTACCGTACCGCTGTTGGGTAGCGCCGGCGACAAGGGACCCGGCCAGGCGGACAAGTCCCAGCCCAATGGGAGCTTCTACCCAGGTGAGAGTTATAACAAAGAAGGAAAAAACCATTGTTAAACTTCTTGATTTCATCTGCAGGTTCCCCCATCTTCCAAGAAGACGTTAGTGACGAGCCGTTTGAGTCCAATACATTTAAGCCTCGGTATCCGGTCTACCCATTTGACAATAAGCCTGGATCCGGTACTAATGGAGCCAACGGAGGAGCCAGCGCTCCCAGTCTGTATCCCAAGGCGGAAGACACACCACCTGCGCCACCTGTCCACTTTTCGCCGAATCCAGTACCGCAGGCCGTACACAAATCTCCACCATATCCGACCAATCCACCTGCTGCTGCTTCTGCTCCAAGTGGCAATTTCGAGGTTCTTGGCTTTAGCATTCCACCAGACTATAAGCCCACACCAAGTGCTCCAGCTCCCACGGGCGGTATTGGCTGGAAGTAGAACCCATCAGCTGGCATTTTTTGTTCCACACATCAAGCCGCAGTTTGAAT
The DNA here is from genome assembly GCA_018905715.1 of Drosophila lini. Lineage (NCBI taxonomy): Eukaryota > Metazoa > Arthropoda > Insecta > Diptera > Drosophilidae > Drosophila > Drosophila lini. The sequence goes on from JAEIIL010021898.1 coordinate 18,805, forward strand.
TAAATTAAAAGCGGGCCTTAGTGACATGTGACAGTCTGTATATTTAAAAGCTGAAAACTGAATTTATTAAAGGTCAGTCAAAATTTACAACATTTTTTATCTTCGAAGAAAAAAATAAATACTATATTTAAATATTTTAGGCATACAGTGATGTGGATCCAGGGATTTCAACTTATTTCCAATATTATACTTTAGAATATTATTATTATTAAATAACATATGAAAGACAATTTGAATAATTTTATTTAGATCCGAGCATCATAATCAATATATTATTGATCAGAATTCGAACCCCTTTTGTTTCTAAATCAAGACGAAAAACTTGCCAGTAAAACAAATGTTTATAAAGGGTAAAGGAAATTTAGGAAAAAACAAAAAAGAAATAAATACACAAAATAAAAAGTTTATTTAACGAAATCAAATTAAAAATCTCAAGCCGGATCGCTATTCTTGACGAACGGTTGAGAAGGATTGCCAGCTAGTTGTACTATTTTTAGGAGTTTTTTGCCTTTATTGAAGTGAAAATTAAAAAAAAAAAATAAACATTTTTGTTTGTTATTATTAGTTTTATACTCTTGCAGGGTATTATAATTTCAGTCAGAAGTTTGCAACGCAGTGAAGGAAACGTTTCCGAC
>JAEIIL010021903.1:0-30182 GCA_018905715.1 Drosophila lini
GTACAATTAATTTACCAAACAAATCCGCTAACAAACATTAATTGTTCTCACTTAATGCCATTATTTTTGGGGATTCTTTATTCAACTGCTAAAGGAAGATTAAAGAGAGGGGTTATTTATTTGATGACTCTTTCCAGCTTCATAAATATGAACTACAGAATGTCATTAATAAATGAATTTATATTCTCAATCAATATTGAAAATGTACACTATAAAATATATGAATTACGCTATCAATTAGGCTACCGCTAAGCAAAGGAAGATGATAAAACAAGGAAATAAATCTAAAAAGTAACTTGTTTTCAGGTTTACTATCAAATTGTTTCTGTCTATATTCGGTTATATCGAAATATATAGTATGTGTGGTTTTCTTTTGGTATACGACAAACGGTTATACAAAGAGAGTCTTTGGAACAACACTACGAACTATAGGTTTTGGGGTTTCGGGTAGGCTTAGGGGTTTTTTTCGGGGCTGGGATTTCGAGAGGAAAGTTAAACCAATAAAGATAAAGCATGTCAAAACATAATTAACATATGGTTCGCCACAATTAGGTCTGAGAACCTAAAAGTGAGTTTCTAATTTTCCTTATTAGTTAAATAAAGCAATATTTTGTTCTAATTTGTAAGACATAAAGAAACCCCCAATAGCATTGACCGACATTTATGCAAATTTATGACATTTATATCTAGGAAAATCTTTACATTTACGTTTAAAAAATTGCAATTAATAAATAAAAGGTGCCCTTATGAACTTTGTCATAAAATATAGTTAATTAGTTAGAGGTTAGCTTTATTTTTGAAGAATACCAAATTGATAAGCTTTATATTTCATGAATTTTGGAACTCAATATTTCAATTTCAGACTAATAATAATAATATTAAAAATTTTAAATAAATATTTTTGACCAGCAGATAAATTCCTGCATTATGCATATTTTTAATTAAAAAGTCTTTGTTTTAGTGTATCAGAAATAAATGTATAACCAAATATGTAGGTAATATGTTAATTCTTAAAAAGACTTGATTCTGGTTTCAAATTCTTACAGTTTTCAATGAAAACTTTTCAAGCATTTAAATATTTTAAGCTAAAATTTATAAACCTTGAAATTAAAAAGACTTTCCATCATAAAAATCGGTCTATGTTGATAAGGAAAATATATTTTCTTTTTGACCAAAATTCTCTCTAAAAAAATGACCTATGAAAACGCAATCCAATGTCCCAACTGAAAACTAAATCATGTCTGAAACTTAAATAATAAAATAATACTCTGGACTAGAGAGAGACAACTTCTAGGCGGTACAATATAAAACGAAATGCACAAAAATGATTTGGAAAAAAAGGATATAAGGAAACGGATTAGGAAAAGTTTGGAGCTTGGAAAGGGACAGGGTAAGGGACAGGCTGGGGTTCTCTTTGGGATGGGACACTTTTTGCGGTGTGTGGGGGGTGAGTATTACTTGCATGCAAACAAACGTACAATGGCCGGCCTATGAAGCACCCAGATACCCACTTTGGCCATCTGAGCTTGCACGCCCTTCCCCTGCAATCCTTTTACGGCGCACTCGGCGAAGGCTGGCTGCTCGAAGTCGACGAAGCCGTAACCTGCAAAAAAGCATATTTTGTTTTTGTTTTTCGTTGTTTTCGTTTTTGTTTTTCATTTTTTTTTTTTTTTATTGTTGTTTTTCGTTTTGTTTATTTTTTGTTGTTTTTGTGTGTTGCGGGTGGGGAGGGAATTTTATTTTTATTTTTTTTAATTGCATGTATAAATATATATATATAAATATATAATAAATATATTGGCAGAGAAAGAGCGAGAGGAGATGTTTATTTATAGTCCAATATTTGTTTGGCACACAAATCGAAAATTGAAATCGAAAATTCAATTGAAAAGGAATTAAAAAAAAATACAAGTGTAATTTTCGCATTGGGTCACGTGCAACGAAAACAAAAACGAAACCGAAAAGAACGAAATTGAACAAAAACAAAATATGTGTTTATAGAGAGAGGGGGGGGAAAAAAAACGGGTGAAAATTAAATTAATAATTAATTTGATTCAGCGGGAAACACAACACCAACAAAAAGAACTCTTTAAATAATTTAAAAAAAATATTTAAAAGTATATTTATATCGATACACGCACATACATCGATAGATAGAGACAGAGATAGAGAGCAGCAGATACACAATTCATACAGCTCGTTCATTTACCGGGAATATTTACATATTTTCATAATCGAAATGGTAATTATCATTAGTCGAGTGCACCAGTAGCAGTAAATATATATATTTATATATCGGTTGTAAAAGTACAGTGGAAATGCATGAATGACACGATTGCGAAATGAGAAGGAAACCGAACTGAGGAACTCAGGGCAAGTAGAAGGAAATCAATTGCAAACTGGGTAGAATGCCAATATTTAATTTCGAAAATGATATGTACTAATATAGCTTTGTTTCATATTGAAAATATATTTAATATAATATAAGCTACGTACACAATAACGAACGAGCAATAAAAGTTGTGATCAGTTGTATTAACAAACTCAAGTGTTTTAATTTAAGAAAAACAAATGCTAAGTGCTCTCTTGGAATACAAGAATTTATAAATAATAATTCAGGGAATCAAATTAAATTCCAATTAGTACTCAGCATTTTGTAAACAAAACAAACCAAGAAAATAATACAAAGGAAATCAATGAAATTTCAGTTTTTGGTTGTTTATATTCTTTTCTTTTCTTGCGTTCTTTTTGGATATCTTGTTCTTTTCTTTTCTTTTTTGTTTTTTACATAAACACATACTAATAATACTTGTACAAAAACACACATAAATAAAATAATGATGAGAATGGTGAAGAAAAAAATACCTTTACATTTGTTTGTTGTTTTATCTAAAATAGCCTTGGTTGATATAATTGTTCCGTATCTGAAAGTTAGAGGCAAAAAAGAGAAAGAGAGAGAGACACAGGTGTGGTTAATATTGGATACCTAAAAGGATATAAGTCGTTGCATGACAACAACAACGTTGTGGATAATCAGATTATAAACACATTCGAGTCTCTATCCCTCGGGCAGGGTGGTGCGTGTCGGTGGCATGGTGCCACGTGCCACAGATAACGCCTAGGGTGGGGTGGCGGTTACGATAGAGACAGACACCTGGACTGGTTTACCTTTAGCATAAGCAATTAAAGTGTCATTAAAATGCAATTTTTATGCTCGTGCGCTGCAAAGTAGGCAATGGAAATGTGTACAACCCTTTGCGGCATCCTTGCTGCTGCTGCTGCTCATTTATGCCTGGCAATTATTGTCCAGAAATTAAATCGATACCTTCCTAGTTACACTAGCTAGCTAGCTGGACCCCATTCCCACTCACCATTGCCATAAATACATGGTTATAATAACATTAAAGCAGCTATAAGCCTTGCCCCACTACTAATAAGCCGCTTATTTTGATTGCCTGCAGGAGTAGCCGGAGTGGGGGGCCTCTGACTCTGCAGCATAAAAAAAGGAAGCAGAAAAAAGCAAAACAAATTAACCTTCAATTTAATTACTTGACTTGGGGATCCCCCAATCCCTTCAACTTCCGCTATAAGCGCTTTTCATTAGTATTTTTATGTTCGTGTGACGACGCCGCAAATAAGTTGTTTTTTATGTAGAAAAGAAATGGCATGACCATAATCAAGTGGCCAGCGGTGCGTATACGTAATACACACATAATAATAATGTTGATTTTCTTGTTTTTACCTTCTCACTCCTCTTACTCCCTTCTTCCTGAGGCCAAAAATGATTTTGGCGGGCTCCCCAAAAAAAAAAATCATTTTTTGATGAAGCGTGCGCACTAATTAGTGGATTTTGTTTAGTTTGCAGAAACTTGGCCCCGCGTCCATCAAGTAAGTCAGGAAAGGAGGAAGTGGAAAGAGTGTTGCTTTTTTGGGGGTTACTTTTTGGCCGCCCCAAGCAAAGAGGATGGAGAGCAAAGGACCTTCTTCTCAGTGATGGTGGTGGGTGGCTTTATGAAAACGCAGCCAAGCGGAATGGACTGAGGCTAAGCCGCTCATTAGCAAAGGGAATGGGATTGGGAGCAGGCCTGGGGATGGGGTGCAGCGGATGGAAATGGTTTTCGGGGTTCCGAAACTCTGGCTCCGTGGGGGCAAATCAATAGTCGGTCACACACATTTCGAATTAGTTCATTTCGTATGGATGGCATTTCGTATGCCTGATGTGGCACCAAAGATTAGATATATGTATACAAGCGTATCTCAAAGATACGGTCAAGCCAAGTGGCTGAGAATGGAATAAATTGTCAAATTTCTAAATAAACAAACGAAAAAAAAGAACGCAAGTGAATACAATTTGGGTAAAACTAATTTATTATACCCTGAGTATTAAAATGTATTCCATTACGTCAGTATTTTGTTACATTTAGATATGGATAGTGTATTTCATTACATTTTAATTTACGAAAGGTGTTCGTAAAGACCTACTCCTATATAAGGGTAAAAACTATCTACAATGTTTAGTTAAAAAGCTTCTATAATTGTTTACCATCGATTTTACATACCTATTTTGCTACTTAAAGTACCAAAAATGTTTCCAATAAATACGTTTTAATGTCACATTCTCTGCCAACATTTTCCAAGGAACTCTACCGCTTTTCTTCATTAACTTCCATTGCCTATGTACCCTAAATTAACCCACACTGCCAGCTATTAACGTTCAATTAAAATCGAGGTAGTCATGCATCTTGCTCAAAGGCATCTAGCAACTGCTTCGGCTCTTCAAAGGCCGTATACAAATTAATATACAAATTGATACACATACATTGAGATATATACATATATGTGCTATAGATGAGAGCCCTGGAGCTGCAAAAACAATTAAAGTGAATTTGCATAATGGCCTTCTACCCAGGGAGCCGTGCCTTGGCAGCCATAATGCAATTTAATGTGATAGGTAGACCAATGCCCCAGAGACAAGATGGAAAACCGCAGGGCACAGAACGCACCAACGAGCTGGGAGAGAGAAAGGCTTGATTGCATTCATATCTGATTTCCGATTTCTGTGATTTGTGATTTTATTTTTTGGCAGACCATTCGAAATGCAAATGGTGTCCCCTTCTGGTACTCACTGTGCACACATATTAACTAGATCCTTGTCGGTTGTGCCCTGCTGCAGTCCGCGTATGTAGAGATTTGTCTTGGACAACTGCTCGCCGCCCTGCTGGTTTTGATTCTGTGCCGTGCCGTTGGGACCCATGTTCGTGTTGGTGTTCGTCGTGTTGCTCAGGCTGGTGCTCAGCGTTCCGCTCTGGGAGCCCGTGTTCGAGGAGCTGCTCGAGTTGGTGTTGCTCGGTGAGGCTGCCGTCGGCACTCGCTGGCCGTACTGTAAAAGATCAAAGGGGAAATGAAAGAATTAGTATGGTGTAATATACTTAAAAAATAAATTCATATAATTTTTAAGAAAATAATTTGTATTAGAGAGAAACTCTTTCTGAATTTAGGTTTAATGTAAAATTATCTTGAATAAGAAATAAGAACTGTTGCTCAACATGTTCCTAGCAGCAATTGGCTTTATTTGGGCGTTGCTCAACATGTTTCCAGCAACATTTATTTTCCTTTGTCAACAATTTCTCCTGCCTTCCAGATTGTTTAATTTAAGTTTTTTATTTATTTGAGAATTATTAAACAAATGATTTTGGTTCCGGGTAGCTCACCATCAGCCACACTTAACTATAGCTTTTCTATTAATTTTTTTTTGTTAATTTTTTATTTAATTATTTAGACGATAAATTAAACCCAAGACTAAGTATTATAAAATGCAATAAAAGTATTTACTTATTTATTTATTTTAAACATTGCCATGTTTATCCCAAAAATAAATTTATTATTAAACTGTTTTTAGTGCAAAAGCATGTCGATAATATTAAGCGATTTGACTGCCACAATCTACTATGTATGTATAAGTAGGAAGAGAGACACTGGACAAGTATTTTTATTGAAATTCCAACTGGAATAGCTGCTGCCATTCGAAGTTATTGAATGCTGCTGCTTCTTGGCCCCACACAATGGATAGAGATGGGGATAGAGATGGAAAGGATAGCCAGCCATAGAGGTGAGGACGGATAGAGAGAGAGGTGGAACAGAAAGAGAGAGAGACGGAAGCAATGGCATGTCGACGACAGCCATGACGATGGCGTTTTTCACTTAAAATGCCTCACATGTATGCCAGAGAGACAGAGGGAGACAGCAGGAGAGCTTGAGCTTTGCATATAAGGCTCCAGGATATTTGGCAGCTGCACTCGAAGGCGTTGAAAATCTATAAAATTTGTATGCAACAAACAAAAGCTCAACACACACACACACTCGCTCCAAACTTTGCCATTGATACATTTTTGAAAATTTGCCAAAAACATTATTTTATTCGCAACAGCAGCAGCAGCGGGGAAAATGCTAAAATATGCATCCAACAACAACAAGTGTGAGTGGAGGAAAAGTTCCAAACGCAAATTCCCAAAAATGCTAACCGAAAAATCAAGCGAAACACATTTTTTGTTGAATTCCTCTTTTGTTTTACGGATAAATAAAGAAGGGAAAAAAGGTTTTGCGGATTGGCAAACTTTTTAGCCAGGCGCAAAATCCATTTCCATGAAAGCCACTGAATCCTGGAGGTTATTTAGAGAGAAAAAAGAATAGACGACAGCTTGCTAATTGATTCGTGTCAGGGCTGAAAATGTTTACTAAACCTCTTGAAATTCACAGATTAAAAATCTAAAAAGTTGTGAGCCAAGTGTAAATTTATGAAATAAAATATTAGGATAAAAATTTGACCTATGTGAGTGTATGAGTAACCACAGAAAAGAGTTTACTAAGAACGAGACGATCCACCTGTCGTATACTTGATTTCCTTTCTTTTTTTGAGGAACTCTGGCTGACAAAAGCTGATAAAATGTACTCCACACATATGTGTTTTTTTCTTTTTTTTTCTGCATTTATCAACAAAGTCGTGGAAGTCACGCCTCAGCGAGCTGGCAAACACAAATCATAAACTCTGCTCTTTCTGCTATCTCTGGTAGCCAAGACCAAATAAACTTTGAGACTCCCCAAACTCGTTAAGTAAGTCCAAGTCACATCTAAGAGATATACTCACTCGGGTACAATTTGTACAGTTTTCCACGGCCCTAGACTTGCTACTGCCTCTTCTTCTCGCATGCAAAACATAATTAAATAATAAATTCAGGCAGCAATTTTAGTAGTCAGCAATTGTTTATCTGCTCTACACTGCGAGTGTGTGTGTGTGTCTGTCTGTTTGCAAAAATACTTGAGCCAAACAACACTCATACGCCCTGTGTGCCAATGAACTTTTCTCTCTTCTTTTAGCTGCCTTAGCGGGGCTGCCTCGCCGCTTGTCTGATAATGAAATTATATCGTTCTAATAATTTTATGCACACAGCAACGACGCGAACAATATCTAAATAAGTAAGCTACACATAGGAACATTTCTATTATATATTTACAGTGGATAGTTTTGAGTGTAGTAACTTTTAGGAATTTATTTTAATAATTATTATAGATAAAATATTGTTATAAAATTATTATATCATGTATTTAACAAGTAATAATTATTACAAATAATTAATAATAGTAAGTAATAATACAGAAAAAGAAAAGGTACACTACATTTAATTTAATAATAATAATAAAGGGATTAGACAACATCATTTTATATTTAATTATTTTACATTAAATTATGTTCCGTAATTCCCTTATATATTTAAAAATAACTATGAAACCGTACACTTTATTTTTCATTTTTCGCTTTATCGGTTGCCTACTGTATATTTATATTAAATTTATATTATGTTCTCCCTGTGTGTGTGTTCTTATGTGTGTCACGCTAAAATGAGCAAACGACAACTTGGCTGGCTGGCTTTTTATTTTATTTAATTTGTTGTTCTTTTTACTGTTTTTATATCGTCAGCTTGGCTTTTTACTGTTGTATTTTTTCTAGTTCTTCGTTTTTTTGTTGTTTTTTTTTTTTGCAAAAAAAAAATTGCGTCATTTGCAAAAAATTTCACGCTGCGAAATCTGCGCGGTTCTTCGTTGCTTTTTCGCTTCTTTTTTTTTTTAGATTTAGTTAAGTTATCTGGGATTGCGTTTTGTTTGGCTCTTTCGCTAGCTATTTTTTACCATATTTCTTGTGCTTTTCTCCCAATTTTTGTGGCCCACACGTGCCTGAGACTTTGGCCAACTGTATTTGAGAGAGAAAAAAAAGTTTATGCACATTAGCACGATAGTTGGGATGTGTTAACCTCTTTGCCGTTTGTATTTCGACGCTTGCTTTTCCGCTGTTCCGCTGCTCCTCTGTTCCGCTGTTATTTATGCGCATTTAATTTGTTTACTTATTTATTGCATTTGCATGAGCAAAAGCGGAGCCAACTAAAAATACAATTTAATGGCATAAGCTAAACTTTTTGATTGCCCCGGCAGCGATGGGACAACGAGAAATGATGTCGTCGATGGATGCCATACCATTCCATTCCATTCGATTTCGATTCGGTTCGGTTCTGTGACGATGACGATGCCAAAACACGCAATTGTTAATGGCCTCAACTTATGACTGTTTGTTCGTTTGTTCTTCCATTTCGGTTTTCACTAGATTAGACAAAGGTTTTTCCTGAGAAGGAGCAAGGGAGTTGAGTTGAAGGGTAACACGGGACCCTTCAGGGGTCATCGGTAGGTGGGCCGTAACTACTTTTGATATGGGTCTAAGACTAACACAGGAAATGGCCCTTAAATATCGATTATGAAGATTGACAGCTGGCCTTTTTATTTTAATGCTTTGACAAAATGTCAGATGAAAAGTGGTAGCGAAGGAGCTAGCGAAAAGTGAGGTATTATAAAAAGAAATCATCAAGAAATAGTTGATAATAAAATATATGATGTTTATTGTCAATATAGATGGTATTATTTATGATTAAAACTTAAACTTTAATTATATTTATATTTATTATTCTATTGTTTATGTTATTTATTTTAGAAAAAAATATAATAATTGAATACAAAAATATCAAATGTAATCCCAAACCCTTCTTACTTTCCCATTTCATTTTCTTTCTAATATATTTCCCCCTCTCTGCAATTTCAACCACAACTTTTCCTGTGCCACATCTCCATTAAGAAGCCATTAACAATTATTACCAAAAAAATAAATAAATAAACAAATAAAATAAAAACTCCAAAAGGCAGAAGAGAAACCAAAGTCAAAGATCTCCACCGAGAGATCCGCTTGAAAGAGTCACGTGCCAAGAAGTGTGAAATACAAATGGACTTTTGTGTGATTTATGATGTTCGTGGCGACATGAGGAGAGCCACACATAAAATATATAATTCACTTAAGCCAAAGAGAGAGAGCTGAGTCTTCTCAGTGAGAGCCAGGAGCCTCGAGGGGGTCCGGGGTCGCTTAGGCTAATAAATCAAAATGCAAAGACCAAAGACGCATACGAAATGGAGTGCACCACTCATTTTTAGTCACTAAATCTCGTCCCCACATAAATCCACTCCATCACGATTAGTGACAGTTATTATTTGTCCAAGTACTTGCCAGCCTGTCAAATTTGGTTAGCAATATGTAGGTGGATATCCATAGAGTGCCAAAAAATCTTGACTGGACTGTTGACCCTTAGAGAATTTCGAAATGGGGGTTTATGAGAGATGTTTCAATTACTTAAGGGTTAAAATTCCTTTTTTTTTTTTGGGAGGAACTTTAGAAGATAATTTGCATATATGGGTCTGTACAAATATAAGAATACATCATCTGTTATTTAGGACAAATTAAGGCTCTTCTTGAAGACCTTTCTCTACAGCTCGAAATGGTTTCCGTTTTTAAAGCAAAACCCCTTTGTGGGGGTTGCAAAACTCATCAAATCAGGCTGCCAAATCCGGATTTTCCTCTGATTGGACCAGGACAGCACCACAACACCACCACCATTCTATCCTCTCATGACTTTTCCGCATAAAAAATGCCGCTCACGTGACTTATATAAATTAAATGCGTTTGGGTTCTCGAAGTGGAAGCTGGCACGGAACTGATAGATGGATAGATGAATTCATCTGCTGCTGCTGTTGCTAGGAAGCTGGGAAATGTTAAGCGTCAGATAACAGTCAGCACAAAACCCCCCGGAAAAAAGAACGAAAGGAAGGAGATTTCCCCTCAATAATTGACGCAAGTCATGCCCACAAGAGGTGGGGCGTTTTGGGGGTTAGGTTAAGGCCTTTCTCGGCAAATATTTGACATGCCAATGGCAGTTCGTTCAGAACTCGGCGTAGAAAGAATTTCGAATTATCTGCAGGTGGAATTTTACTCACAAAACGAGAGAAAAATTTATGAAATATTCTCTCAGCACCCAACCACCACCCACACAAAAAAACGGAGACGAGAAATAATAATTCATGTGAAAGCGGTTTATCAGCAATAATTCCTTTTCACAAAGAATTTTCAATTTCAAATTATAGGCTGTACTTTCTAGGGGGTCAATGGCATATTGGGATACGGTCATTAAACCCGACCTTCAAACCAAAATTAAGTTGTATAATTTATCTACAAACAAAAGAGTTGCCAAGTAACTTTTATAATCACCGCTGATAAGACTGTAATGGCAGGCTAATCTGAGAAAATTTATGAACGCCTTCCGAGAAACTCAATGCAATTTCTAGTGACCCCATAAATTCGCAGAAGCTCAAGTTTATTTATAAATAAATGGTCTTGTTAGCCGCCAAATTCAAAATAATTTTGCTGTAATATTTGATTCTCTTCAAAATATTTATTTATAAATATTTAAATTTATTTTTAGCTGCAATTGGCGATGCAGAATGTAAGTATCTTATTTTTGCAGCTAAAAATTCCTTGTTTTCTCTTTCGTCTTTTTAAAATAAAATACTTTTTATTGAATACGAGTTATTGGCACACTGTCGAGTTTAAACATTGACATTTTACGAACAAGCGTCAGTCGTTTTCCTTTTTGGTTTTCCTCGTTTATATTTTTCCAACACGTTTTGCCAACATAGCGAGTTTATTGGATGACACATTTTTTCAGTGTCTTTTATTTATTAAAATACATTTCGCAGTGTTTGACATTTTATTTGAATAATAAATATACTTTAATTGGGCATAGCGACAAGAACAAAAATTCCTGAACAATTTAGAATTTCACCGTGGTCTTGTTGAACCTTTTTCTGGATATGGATTCCACCGAGTTTAGTTATAATTTGCATAATCCTGGGTCTCATCAAAGGCAATCGCTCAGACCTCCCTGATTGTGACCCAAAAATACAATAAAAGAAGGGGTAAAAACAGATTGGAATAGCCTCAGAAACAGCACCGGGACTTTAATCAAGCGGAAAGGTTTCTCTGTTTGTTCTACGTGATTCGGAAAAGGTTGAGCAGGTTTCAACATATTTTTTTGGGAGAGGTATTATCTTAAATTGGAAGCAGCAAAGAGCACGTGCTTCGAGAGACGAAGCTAAGAGATAAATTGTCTAAACAATTGTTAGAAGATGTGCCTGGGGTAGCAGTTACATTAGTATCTTTTTAATTGGAAATTCTTCTAGCAGAGTCTATCTGTTTCTGTTGATAATGTTTGATAGCCAATTTGAGTATTTTTCCAATCACAATTATATTCACAAAAAAGCCACAAATATCGACTACACTGAGGATTCCAGCTATTTTTCCTCCCAAAAGAAAACCCTATTCTTTTCTCCATTTAACTTAACCGCAAACATACACAGCAAGCTGAAAAAGTATCTGGCAGATAGCAAAAGTCATGTCTGAGTTTTGATATTGAAATGGGCCACTGGCTGGGTCGCAGTTTAAATTTCATGTCACCGCCAGATACTCTCGAATAGCTCGAGATACTCGACGAGCAGATACAGATACAGCTACAGCTACAGATACAGATACCAGCGTTCCCTCAAGTGGGTGAAAATATAAAGTGCCTACGCAAATATGCGGAATATATGGAAAGCAGCCGGACAGACGGACCCAGACTTCCAGACTCTTTCCACCCGGCGGCCACTTGGCGACAGTCGGACAATAAAATGCAATAATTTCATTGAATTAAAGCAGATAACTCAATTGAGTGGACAGGCCAACACAAGATGGAAACATAGTCCAAAGCGAAGAGCAAAATGTCGAACAATGCACGTTGGCATTTTCAGAAAAGCTACAGAACAGAAAACACGAGTCAAGTATCCAAGAATTTTCAAGGAAAAGAAAATACGGTTAAATGTGAAAGGAATAAAATCAGCAGAAAGAATTTGAAGCTATAAAAAGTAAACACAAGAAAGGGGAACTTATTATAGAAAGGTCAAATATCTTAATTTCTTAGTAATACTATTTTAAGGAAATGATTTCGACGTTAAATGGTTAAAATTATATTAATATGAAATTTATTAATTTCTGTATTAATTTCTGTATTCATTTTAGTTTTTAATAAATTTATCTGCACATATCTGAAATGCCACATCAAAGGCTTTCCATTCGTTTGCGTGATTAGACCCATTAAATCATAACCCATTGACCAAATGAATACTAAACGATAAGACCACTATCGATTGTTGGCCGAAATGAAAAAAAAATGCGTCATCAAAAATAGCATTTTAACATTCATAATCAGACATAAACCAGTTGTGTTTCCCAACTATTTGCTGTGATTGGCATTGCTTTAACTACCTGACAAAGATAACAGCGAATTCTGATACACATTTATCGATACGAAAAGTGAAAGAGAAAATAGAAAAGCGGCGACCAACCAAGAGGGAAGGGAACCAGTAAAAAGGCACAACAAGAAATTTATCAACAAAATGAAACACTAAAAGCATTTTAGCGCGATTAGTCCAACAAGGGGCAATAAAAGCAAAAATAAAAGGTATATAGAACTTGGCCAGACAGACGGACCAGCGCAGGCGGTTGGGTTGGGTGGCAAAATCTACGAATAGAGTGGGTTAAGAGAGAGACCCCACCCAGTCTGCTTTGGGGGCTCCCAAGTCTCCAGGTCTCCAAAGCGATTGTCTGTTGGCATAATAAATTTTAGCATTAATTGAGTGTATGATTGAGCGAGAGTTCTTGTTGCTATTACACTCAAAATAAATTGAAACATTTTTTAAAAGAAAGATAAGCTTAAAATAATAATTATAAAAACAAAGTAAAGACTTATTTTGTAACATACAATTATCATTAATTTAAAACAAAACATTGCCTTTCTTATTCAATTCAAAATACTATATTTTACTTCCAGTGTAATGCGGTTGTTTTATTGTTTGTGTAGGTGGAGGATGGCCAGCTACAACAACAACTGAAACAACTAAAACAGCAAAACCTCCTAGCAACAACAACACACTCAAGCAAATGCAAGTAAATAAGATTTTAATTGAAGCTTTTAGCAGGAAATGGAATATTAATGAAAGTTGATGATGAATTCTGCATCTGATGCTCCAGCTCCTGCTGCTGCTCCTGCTCCTGCTCCTGCTCCTCTTCATCATTTTTCGCCAGAGGAGAGCATCTCGTACTATTACGAACCAAGGTCTGCCCCATCAATGATGGGGGCCTGTAAATTGCTAATCTAAAGCCAAAGTTCATCAAGTTAGCAAGTGGAATTGACATTTGCAGGTTTTGCTGTGCTGCGACAAAAAGTCGTAAAGTTGGGGCAGAAAAGGGGGAAATATCAGAATATCAGGTGTAATAACACCGCCACCACCTTGATGGGAATGGAAGGGCTCTCTCTCATAATTGCTCCTGTCAATTTCGTACACCAAAGCTCATTTCTGCAGAAAGGTTAAATCTTGATTGGCATCTCGGCAAAGGCAACCTGGCAGTCACAATGAAGATTGAAGCTACGAAGGTGGAGGAATAATAGGGGAAATGCCAATGGTCTGCGGAAGGTATAATGCGACCAAATTAGTTTGGGCCTGTCAATCAAATGGTAATTCAATTGAAAGTATCCGGCAGACTTAAGTGGGAGGAACTCAGCCAAAATGGATTTGCTTTAAAATATATGTATCTACGAAAAATATATAAACTCGTTTTCTAGTTAACAACAAGAAGAGACCTTTCATTAGTACATCTTTAGACTTGGCAAATATTCATGTTTTAAATATAAATATATTTCCCAAGAATTCTTAGAACCCACAATTCTTTTTATACATTATTTAAAACCTTTTATATATTTTTATATTTCACACTTTCTGTCGCATTTTTAAGATATACGATGTAATATGCCGCGTTATTATTACATGATATATGGCGCGTGATATTTACCAACGTTGCCACATTAGCCATGACCACTAATCACAAACAGACGAAGAATGAGTGAAACGAATGGGTAAAAAATAATTTATGTGACAACGTGCAGAAACCCGAGAGTGGTGAGTAGGTGGTGGCCAAAAAGAAGAACAGTGGGGCTTGGGCTTGGGGCATCGCACTTGCGGAATGGCCAGTAAAAGCAATTGCAAATAATAAATCAAATAAAGCTGCGAAACGTGATCGGAAGCCGCAGTTAAAGAATGGTCAAGTGGGTTTCGGACACCCAGTTGCAGGAAGTATGGTTGGCATATATGTGGGTGATAGCATGGCACCCCTCACTACGTCTCTCTTTCCCTCTGACAATTAAAAACACAAACATGCTGCATTTAAATTGAATTAAGCTGGCGGCAATATAATGAAATAACCAACACAAAAAGTCGACTGTTTTTTACTTTTCACTCAGAAAAACAGAAAACAAGAAGCAAAAGCCTGTGCATGGTCTGCAGTCGAACTTTAAAAACTTGAACCTGACACCTGAACTCATCAAAATATCAAGTTATTGGAAAGTCGTTGAGAGGCAGGAGTGACGTTTAACTTTTATTCTGGGACTTGAGTTATAAGTCAAGAAAATGTTAAGGTAAAACCCTACTTAATAATCGTGTAACAGATTATTATCAACATTTTCTATAGGAAAATAACTTCTGAATTCGCGTTAATCATGTAAATCACAATTCTAAATACATTTTTTAATTGGATTCAATACAATATTATCTCCTTTTGATGATCAATTTCTATATGATATTGTTTCCCATGTTAAGAAGAGTACCCCCCGTGATTCTTCCCATTTTAAACACTATCTATAAGGCCCGTCTCGCATGCTCTTCCCATAAATAATGAATGAGACGGGTCTCGCCGAATGCGTGTGTGGCGGAAGTAACACTTAACTCAAACACGAGCACGAGTCGCTTTTGAAAGATGGATGAGGGTGATGCCCAAAGGGGGTGGGATTTATCAGGGGGGGTGTAGGGGAGAAAAGCCCTCACGCACACATTCAAGTGTCAATCACACACATACACGGACAATGGCAGCCCGAAAAGTGACAAAGACAACACGTTTTGTGCAACAAAAAGCTACAGTAGTGGCCTCTTAAAATCTTCAGCCCCCCCTCTCGCTTGCACACACATTCTCCGAGACTTTTCTCCCTCTCTTTCTCTGTCTCTATGCGGGTATTTAAATTTAATTTGCAAGCTGACAAAAAAGAAAGCAAAGCGGTTTCTTGACATCTCCCCTTAAGTGAGTGTTTCACTGAGTTCATGAGTGTGAATGTCCGTCTCTTTTTGCTCCGCTCTCTCCGTCTCTTTCTGTGACAGACAGGAAGTGCGTCTCCCCCGTCTGTCGTACGTTTAGCTTACCCATATATGGCTACAAAAAGGAAAACTTAGCTGAAAGCGAGTCAAGTCAAGCACAAAACCTAAAATTCTGCTGGCTGTCTCCGAGTCCCCGTCTCTTTCTTCTCCCTGTTTCTCCACCGCCATACCTCTCCCTTTCGCTAAGTGGTTTTTTGGTCAGGCTACTAACGTTTTCGGGTTGAGGGCTTAAAGGGGAATACTCCAGGATACAGGCTACAGGATAGGGGATAGTGGCCAAGGGGAAAGAAAACGAAAGAGGGGAGCAGCAGGAGTGGGAGTGACAGACAGGCTTTGTATCTCCATTTAGTGCAAATTAGGAGGGCCAACAACATTTACTGAGGTGAAAAGCCCACCCGACAGATTTTCAACCTAATTGAACTGTTCAATGGGGCTGGCAAGTGCCAGAGGAGGGTTAATGAGAGGTAGAAGTGGAAGGCACGGCTTTGAAGCAGACTACAAAAAACACAGTTTTCCCTCGGAAAAGGTTAATGGGCATACAATTTATTTTGACACGGAAACACAATATTTGTGAATCTTTAAAAATTTATATTTAGATATTAAGGTAAAGCTGAACCCTATATTTATTTTTAGCTACATATATAATTTTGCTGGCTGAAATTCAAGAATAGGGTCTATGTTACTATACATTTGGAAATGTATCACATAAAACGCTTAGCATAATGAGATACCCCAGAATTTCCCTTGAAACAACATCACAATTCCGGCTTTAGGGCTCCACAGTCATTGCACCTGCAATTGTTTTAGGCCACACACAAGCACACAAGCAGGACAAACAATCCATTAACAATTAGCTAAATGTGAAACGGCTTCATTTCCATTATCATCACGCGGGAGCTCCATCCGAGTTTTCCCACCCAACCACCATTTTCCGACGACCAATTCAAACACCCATCTGGCCACTCTGCAAAATCAACACGAAAATCCAGAAAACCAGAGCGCGCTCAGGTTGCTGCAACTGTTAAAGGTGATTGCTGTTACTGTTGTTTTTGGTTTGGCCAGCGATTAATGGAGGAAAATACACAAAATGTTTTATCACTCATACGCCACATGTGCCAGAAGGGGACCATGAGACACAGACAGAGACAGTAAGATGGTGTGCGATAGAGAGAGAGAGATGAGTCGCCAGTGCAAACAAAACGCCTACGTTAATTACACTCGCCTGCAAAAACGGCGAAATAAACGAACTTTAACAACTAAAGCAAACACAAACCCCGAAGCTTTGTTTGCCCCTGTTTGTGTGTGAATTGAAAATGACTCACTTCAAAGGCAAACGAAGTAAAAACCGACACACAAAAAACGCAAACGAATTGACCTTTAAAAGCAAAGCCAAAGCCAAAGAGAGATATAGAAAGAGAGAAAGAGCGGTGATAGGAAATAAGGCGGAGGGGCAAACAGGAAGGTAAAGACCATAAAAAGCACCTGACAACACTCTTGTGGCCAAGACAAAAGCCAGTCACTAAAATTCAATCATCTACGAATGAAGCTGCAAATGCAGCGGAAGAGAAGAGAGCAATAGAGAGCGAAGAAGTGAAGAACGCCGTAAAAGATAGATTCAAAAAGAAACTAGAAAAGATACTTAACACCGGTTACTTTTCTGAGATTTAAATAATAAACAGAGAGGGTATATATGGCGATTATAATAGCTCTCTTGATTAGCTAAAAGTTAATTTTTCTATAAAAAATATTATAAAGATTTTGAAGTTCAGTGAAGATTTTTTTTAGCGACGAATTTCATGCATTCAAACTCTGAAATTGTATTTTTCTGAATGTTTTCTGAATAAATACTGAGTTATTAAATTAAACCACAGTAGCAAATACGTAAAAAATAAATAAAACAAAATCAAGAACAAGAATCTCAAAATGTTAACAAAAAATTAACATAATTCTAGCTCGCTTTAAAATCTCGGATAAAAGTCTCTCCCTCGCCTTTCCATGAAACGCCCTTAATCTGATTGCACATTCATTCCACGACGTTGACTCACTTTTATAAAAGTTTCAGCGGTCGCGTCACTTGATCGGGAGCACACATACTTACATACATACAAATATATAAAATACATGTATACCCCGTGGAAGAGCCCCGTCCCCAGAGCCCCCATACAGATGTATATAGTATCTATATCGCTCTTGTTGTGTCAAACAGTTGACATAATTTTCTCTGTACTTTTTTTCCACAACTGATAAGAAAGAGTATTTTTTACTCTATTTCTGTTTATGGACATTTTGTGTTATCGCCGGGGGCTGACTAAACTCGATATTGTTATCGGAGAGGGATACGTTGGTTTGCTTCGGGGCAATTTCTCTCTATCTCTCTTTCACTTGTTACTTGTAAATTCTAGGAATTCACCATGTTTCATTTCAAGTTTATTAGATTAGCAAAATTAATGGTTTTTGTTTGTGAATCTAACGGCTAGTTTTTAAATGGGGAAAAACCACAAATAATTTTTTTCTTTAAATATTTCGCAACCAATTTCTGGTGAATGTTTGACTGAAAGGAAACTCTAAACTTGACGGTCATTCGAGACTTTTTGTGGTGGGTCCAACGTCATACCAAAAGCAATTTCAAAAGCTTTTTTATGACACATCAGTGACTAAAATTTGATATTTTATCTAAATGCCTTTTTTAATGCAAACTATTGTATTTCAAGGATTTGGGTCACTCATCGTTCAGTCAATATTTGTTATCAAATCCTCTTGCTTTATTATCTGTGTATTTTGACCACCGTAGTTTCGAGTATTTTGACAGCCAAAAAAATGCTTTAGTTAATAACAATACTGTGGTGAATATTGTGGTCTTTTTTGGTTTGGTTTGTTCTATTTCTAAGCTGTTTTGTCTGCGTTTTATTTGTGCACGTTTTTATGCGATCTGTATATATTATTTGTTATTATTTGTACATTTTTTACGCTTGTCGCTCGTGTATTTTTTATTACATTTTCCTTTGTGCTATTCGGTTATTGTTGCTATTATTATTGCTGCGTTTCATTTCGGTTGGATTTGCATTTTTGAGCACGTAGAACCCACAAAAAACACCGTTAGCAACCCCCGCGAATTGAAAGAAGCAGCAGCAAAAGTAGCAACTTTGACTAACAAATTGTTCTGTCCGATTTTTCTCCCTTTTATTCCTTTTGGGCCAGGAAGTCAACACCGCGCGATAAGTGCAAAGCAAAGCGAATACAAGTTGGGGCTGGGCTAAGGGTGGTGCGCGCAGGGGCAAGGGAAATATGTAAATCCCAAAATTGCCAACAAACCATAAAAAATGCTGCGGCCAAAAAAGACATAAAACAGATGAGCCAGGGCACAGAACACGAAAGAGAAAACCCCTGAAAATTCTTATAAGATGAAGATGAAAAGCTGGAAAAGTGCAGAGAAAAATATTTGGATATCGTTGAAGATACATTTTTTTGCATTGTATACGTTGAAGTAGTAAGTGGGAACTACACCCGTATATAAAAATTGTTAAGACATAATTTTTCTATAATCAGTAAATAAAACCATAATGGCTGCCCCCTTTAATATAAGTCCAAAAATATGCATTTATTTCTCAAAGTGTAGGAATGGGCGGCTCCTTAAGGGGATGCTTCAGCTGTCTAAGGACATGTGCTGAGGTGAGAGTTCACAGTTCTCTGCTCACGTTCAGCTTCTTCTACTTCCTTCGCTTCGTTTTATTTCATCTCCTTATTTTGCCTCTTTTCTTTTTATTTTTTACAACTTTTACTTTGTTACAGAAATAAAACAAAGAAGGAACAAAGTGAGGTTTGGCGTGCGGTGTGGGTGTTGGTGTGGTGGTGGCTCGTCGTCGGTGGGGTGGCTAAATTAAACCCCTAAGGCCCTGGGCCAGGTTAACGATGTTGTCTGCTTGCCTTCTTTTCGGGGCGTGGGCCAGAGTAGGATGGGGATAGTGAGCGAAAGAGAGGCAGGGATTGGGTAAGTAAGACTAAACGGTGTGGAGGGGCTGCATTGACTGCAACTTGTTCGCAGAGAAAGTTCCTTGAAGCTGCTAAGAAATTTCATTGTTGCCCATTTCAAGGGTTGTTTCCACTGCTGCTGCTTCCTTCTTTTGGTCCTCGATTCTCTCTCTCTCCTTGCTGGCCAGACAAAGGACGAAGGAAGCGAAAAGCAAGGAAGAAGCAGAAAGGGTGCACAAACAAAAGCCACTAAAAAAATGCCGAAAATAAAGTTGCCCTCTTTATCGCACATTCACCAAAAACGAGTAGAAACCGAATGAACAAACACCCAAAATAAAGGCTTAACCTTGGACTTCACAAGCTCAACCGGCACTTCAACCTCAAAGAGGCGGCGAAAAGGGGGTTGGGAATCAAGGGGACGGGCTAAACTTGGCGGACTTAATCAGTCGTTGGCTTGTCGATTCCATATCGGACATTATTTAGGGTCTGACCACATCGTGTGCATCGTTGGAAATCGGAGCGAAATTACACCGAAAAATATATTGGGTGATATATTATTGATATTACATTTGCCTTTGATTCCAATTTTGTATTTAAATTTTTAAATCAGACTCAAAAAAAAAAAAAAAAACAATTGCATAAATACGCTTATATGTAAACGTATTTTAATTATATTAAGTAAAGCCTAAACCAGATCACATAAATCATTAATTGTTTTATAAACAAATTTTTTAAAAACGTTTTTGTTTTAAAAAAAAGTAATAATAATGCAAAGCAAATAAGCTTAATTAATCATATTTATTTTCTGTGAAATTCTATCAGTTCATTGGAAACTGGGAAGGAGATATTGTGGGATTCGTGGGGATTGCACTCTTTACAATCGTGCATGGCACTACCAGCACACAGACATTCACACACTCACATGACCCGGACAAGAACCCACACACTCTCCGCAATCAGAGTCAAATGATTCAAATGACTAATTCAAAGGCAGCGCACAAGTTTATTCGATAACAGTATACACATTACTTGGAATTTACAAAACAACCATATGCCAAGTAAGAAAATCTATTGCCTTATGTCATATGTTTTCCAAAGCTTTTTAACAACATTTGTACATTTCACTTAATAAATTTGAATTAATAAATTTCATTTAATAAATTTAATTAAAAATTGTATTAGCAAAAATGTTTTTAAATAAAAATCATTGTTAATTAAAATACTTGTAAGAACATTTTTTTCCTAGGCATTTAAAATAAACAATAAGAATAAAAGGCAAAATTAAAATTTTCTGTAAATTTCAACCATTTCAAAACCGGTAATTCTCCAATAAATTGAAATCAGCTGATTGCAAAAACTTAAACTTTGCAAGCTGCTCGCTCTCTGTCTCGACCCCTCCCTCCCCCACTTCTCTCCGTTTGAACTTTATCTTGACGTTTGGCATTTGTCACTTCATTTTGGATTTTTATGAATTTCTTGCACAAAAAAAGAAAGGAAAATAAAAAAGTGGCTAACCTTTAATCGCAATAAAAAAAAATTATACTACAATTTGGGCACACGCACACCCGCACAGAGAGCTTATTTAATTATACACGCAACAAAGAGAGGGCGTAAAAAAGAAAATAAAACAGAGAAAAGAGCAAAAGAAAGAGGAACTGTGAAATACAGAGAGGTGAAATAATTTTATTTAAAACAAAAAACAGACATTGAACTTTTGAATGGCGATTTTGGGTGTGTAGGCGCAGCAATGCGAAAGAGCAGCACAAAGCAAACCGGCCGAAGGCGGCACAATGTTATTAATTCTTTGGGGGGATTTAAATCTAATTTCATATTTTTTGAATTATTTGTTTTATTTACTTTTTACTGTCGGCTTCTTGGCTGCGTCGTCTCCGTCGTTCGCCTTCTTCTCGTTTAGCGGCGTCTGCTGCTTCTTCACTGTTTTCTAGACACGCACACAGGCACACCGGCTAGCACACACAAATACACTCTCGCACACACGTATTGAAGCTTTCGGCTGTTTACAAACTTTTGCGACGTTTTCAAGTGCGACGCTGGCAGCGCAGTCGACAGAGACGCTGGCTTTAACTATTCTCCTCTGCGTTTCCTATCGCTGTTCGTTGGTCGTTTGTCGGTTTTTTGCAAACGCTTTAATAACTTTCTATTGCTATTTATATATATTTTTATGCACACGCACACTATTGAGAGGTAGACACGTACGATAATATTTCACTCGCTCTCTTTTTCTCTCTCTATAATTTACAATTTTTCCTATAATTTATTTTCTTTTTTCGTTTTGTTCGTCAGCTTTGAGCTTAGACACACACGCACAGGAAACACACGCAAAACGAACAAGAAGAGACGGTAACTACAGTTATGGTTGTTGTTATTGCTATTATTTTGTCGTTGAGAGAGCAGCTGATCTCAAACGGGAGGAACAGTGGGAAGAGAGTGTCTTAGCTTCGCGCTCTTCGAACTAACCGCGACAAAAATTAAAATCAAACTGTGAATTTCACAGTGTGGATGTGAAGCTAGCTGAAAACGGAAATCAAACAACGCGACGTCGACGGCGACGTCGGCAGAGCAGCGCCTGCGCAAAGTAATAGCCGCTCTCACTCTCTCTCTTTCCCAACGCGTTTGAATGAATGAACGAGGCTGGAATGCGGGAAGAGCGAAGAGAGCGGCATGCCAAATAGTTGTAGAAAAGCGCCGGCAAAACGGAACTCCTCGCTCGCGGCCGCTCTCTATCTCTCTCTTTTTCTCTACCACCCACACCCTTAGTTTGCCGGAAAATGGTATTTCGTATGCGGCGGGGGGTGTAATTTCCCCAAAAAACCTCCGCAAGAGACTGAGAGAGAGAGCCAGTGCCAAAGGCAGAGAGTCAAGGAGAGAGAAGGAGAGCGAATGCTGTTGACGTCAACGTCTGAGTCAACGCTTCTGCTTCTGCCGCCGCCTCTGCCGACGTCGCAAAGCGCCACCACCCAAAAAAAGGCGAGAAGAAGAAGAACGAAACACAAAAAATTCGCACAGTGGAGCAGATTAAGCTTGTGGCAAAAATATATTACTTCATTCATCATTTTGGCGACTTGCTTTGCTCTCCTATTCGCTTTGCCATGTCTGCAGCCTCTCTCTTTGGTTTGCAAAATACAGTGGAGACTCCATAAAAAGAATATTTCGAGTTTAAAACTTAATTAAATTAACTTTTTTTTAAAACTCAGTTTAAGTTTTAATTAATTAATAGACAAAAAATAGAAAATAGTTTATCGCACAACTGAACACTATTTTTAAATTGTATTGTAAATTTCCAAAAATTTAGATATTCCAGTTCACACATTAAAGAGATCACTGTATTTCTAATTTGGCAAACTGCTCGTGCACGTAATTTTTTAACAAGTGGTTATTTTTTGCTTTGTCGGGAGCGTGAGAATCAAATTTGAGCGTTGTCGTCCACCGTCTTTTAGTTAGCCTCAGTCGCCCCCAGAATTTCTATCGCTCCCCCCAAAAGTCACCAGCTGATGAGCGAGTTCTATAATTTCTATAGCCTTCTCTTCTCACATCACTCTTTTTATTTGGCGGCTTTTGGACTGATTTTTGTTTTGTTTGCCGCTCGTAAAAATAAATCGTAAAGCGGGAAACACGAGCGTTGAGTGAAAAACTATTAAATTGGCACCACAAATAAAAAAAAAAAAACATTAAAATCATCATCATCATTCGCCACCTGTCCGCCTTGAATCATTTTCTTAAATTGGTTATGGAAGTCAACTTTTCAAGTGCTTTGAAAAGATAAATTCAAGAGGTGGAGTTAAATGGATTCTGTTCTTCATAATGCACCTGCAGAGAAAAATACATATGTATGATTTTTACGAGAAGATTGTAATCCCGATGGTGGTTTTCTAAGCCACCTGTGTAAGTATAATGTTTGGCCCAAGCAAACTGTGGCTGGATCAGCATTATCAAACAAATAAATCTATAATCTTACTTTAAATATAAAATCAACATGAGCTTGTGCCTTAATTTATGAGAAACATGAAGATAAGAAATATTCAATTAAATTTTATCGTAGACTTTAATAAATAATATATCTTATTAATTACTTAATCTCAACATAATCATAATTCAATAGATGTGCAGGGGTATACAGTGCTTGGATTTTTTTTAGCATGTTAGCTTAGCTATTTTCCTCTATTTGAAGTTTTGGATAACCCACTTTTGTAATAGTGAGAAATTTTAACATTTTTTGTTTTATTTTGCCATTGCTGCTCTCTCACGAAGTTCAGAGAAAAACCAGTTTATAGATTTTATAAGATGGTTGTTTATATTGGGAATTGCCCATAACGCGATTCCAATGAATCTTTGACTTTTCGAGAATGCTTCTGCTGATTGATTGACAATTTGTTAATTGATTGAAGAACGGGGCGGAAAAGAGGGGGAGGAATTCCCTATAGTCGTAATTACGGATATACTATCGGATATACGTTGAATACTGTAGATTCTACAATGTAAAAGGTCGGCAACGGAGTCTAAGCAAGTAGATTGAATATCTTTTAAAACACTTTATGGTGCTTTATTTTCTTACAATGAAAATTTACCATGTGGAATATGTACAATATACAACAATACAAACATTTTCGAATAAAGAAATGCAAAAATACCGCGATGAGACAAAGGGAACGAGTTAAAGAAAGCAATTTCAATGGAGCAATAGCAATTTGATGGCTTACATTTTATTCGCGTTAAGGAAAGGGAGGGCAAGGGCGTGGGAGTGAGAGGAGGGTGCGAATATCAGCTGATAAAAAACAAAATGCGTTGGCAAAAAAGAAAATCTTGTATGTGGGTTAAGAGGAGAAGAGTGGCACAAGGAGGATGGGGGAACAACCATGATAATAGCAAAACAAACGAAACAGAGAGAGAAACAATATTATAAAAAGAGATGGCGACAGCCGGGGGGAATTTTCAATTGAAAACGAACGCGTATAAATGCGCCCATATGGAAAAGGCACACACACTCACGCACACACATATGGGGGAAAATTGCGACTTTGCCTGCCTTTTTATCGGCTTGCGGCATCTCTCCGCCTCCTCCTCCGCCTTCTTCTGCCTTTCTTTTTTCCTCATCATTCTCTCCTGCATTTTCATGCTGGTCTACGTCTCGCAGTCGACGTCAGCGCTGACGCAGCGGGGTGTGAATGCGGCAAAAAATACACACACACACGTATCATAGATATGTCTCTACACTTGAGGTCAAAATAATACTGATTTTAGAATTAAATTAGTCTAAGACAAAATAGTCCTTAAAAGATTTTTTAAACATTATTACATTTTAACATTAATTGGAGAAAATTATTTTGTCATTAAAAAGATACATTTTTGTATTAAAAAAAAAATCGAACGAATACGAAACAATTTAAATGTGATACTTTTATGTACACCCTACAAATTTATTTATTTACTCTCATAATTTTATTCTCTTAAAACTTTTTTGTGTATTTCCAGTGCTAGTATGGGGACCATAGCTGTATATATTAAATACATTATCAGCGGCGTCGCGATTACAGTAATAGGAGCGACGCCGGCTGAGGCACCCTCCTCCTGACCATCTCTCTCACTCTCACAGCATCTTCTGCTGCTTTTGGTTCTTCTTCTTCTCGTTCTAATAGCATTTACTGTTTGTTCAACTGTTATGTGAGTTGGACGACTCCAAGTTGTTGTTTTTGCTGTTATTGGACTGTTGCTCGTGTGTTTCTAGTTTTCCTTCTGGTCCCACTTTTACACCCGTCCTTTACCACCCATTTCCCATTTGCTAGCTCGCATTTCCCACCTCCCACCACCCATCTCCGATTCCCATTCCCATTGACATTGGCTATTCTCTTATTTTATCACATCTTGTTTGGAATTTTACACAGTAAAAAAAGAAATTGTTAATAAATTTATGAATTTTAAAAGGTCAAATTATTTTCTAGGAGACTGCAATAAATATTGAAAATATTTGTTTATATCGGGATTTTTCTAAAGAGTAGTAATTTTGATTATATCCTTCTACATTCATAAGATTTTCCCTGTTTTTCTTTTTTTTAAACAAATTTTTTCAGTGCTTTTCTGAATTGTATGCATTTATGTATGTACTTCTTTTGCCCCATTTCATTCCATTTTCCTTTCCATTCGTCTGCAGGTCGTCAAGAAATTAAATGCTCATTATTGGGCCGTTTTTTTTACTCCCTTTCTCTTTGTTGCTTGCGATTTTGGTTTATTCATCATACGTTCGTTTTTCTTATCAGTCTAACTACTTTCTGCGACCGCCCCCTCTCTCTCATTCTTCTCTTTTGCCTTTGCTGCTAACTGCTGGTGGCGACGTCGGCAGCGACGCTAACAGAGGCGCTTGTTTGTGAACAGCATCATCAGCGACTCATCAATTTGCGGCATTTCTGGCACTGACTGACCATTCCACCATTCCATCATTCCAACACCAACACCATTCCAAACTGACTAAACACTAAACCGCAACTCCGCCCCTGGCAAATCTCCACCCCCCGCAGAATCACAAAATCCGCTCCACCCGCACCACTAACACGCACACAGCGGCGGTAGAAATTATAGTCCATTATCGTCGTGATATCATTAAACATTAATTTAATTTAATTTAATTTAGTTCTAGTGTGGTTTATTGCCTGTTAAAAAAAAATTCTACTTTAGAGCATAATATATTTAGCACATTTTGGTACATTTAATTTCAAGAGGACTTAGCCATTTGAGCTCGACTGTGCTGGACAAACGTTTTTATTGCATGTCGCCTGTCAATCGCTGGCAATTGTTGTTGTCAACGCCGTAGCAGCAGCAGCGCAAAAATTATCGTAGCCGAAAGGAAATAAATATAAATGTGTATCCAAATAAATAAGTAAACATGTGCGAAAAAATGTGGGAGTTTGGGGGATCAGGGTGGGGGAATGGGGAATAAAGAATGGGATGGGAGGGACGCGTGTGTGTAGGCTGGTGGAAGTTCAAGATAAAAGCTTTAACAGTTAATGACCAAGCTCGCAGAGCTAAATTTATCAGCTTTAGCTCCAGTTTCCTTCTGGCTAAAATTATTTCTGTGCTTACAATACAAAATAATTGTTATTTTTCCTAAATACCAGAGAAATTGGTAAGGATTTAAGGTTGATTGGAATGGTATTTAAAAATATGCAATACAATATTAAAGATTGCATTTTACTATTCTATTTGACAATATATCATCTAAAAATAATCTAATCTTCTATGAAAGAGTATTTATGCGATACATACATATTTATATTTCCCACCATATCAGAACGAAAATATCCGTTATTTGTGGGCGTTTTGTTATCGATTGTGGATTTGTGTTTTTTGCCTTGGGTTTATTTTCGGGGAACTGACGATAAGAGCGAACTTTAGATAACAACATCGGGGATACAACAGATTTACTGCAATTAATGGTAAATTACGAAGCAAATTGTAGGCGTTGACAGTGAGATAAAAAGCAAAAGGGTTGGTTAAATACAAAATACGATATATATGTACATACAATATATAAGCATAAAACGGGAAGTTTAGCCTTGAATTTGCGTTGACTTTGTGAACTTTGAATTTGCCAGGACAATCCTGCGGTAATACTCGGCCATTAAGAAGGCAATCCGAAAGGCTTTTCCAGCCGGCTTTTCACAAAGCCCTTGCCCTGGCCCCCTGCCCACCCACACGCAGTAAGCCACCTTAAGGAGCAGCCGCCGGAGCAGGAATGTATCCATCATAATCTCATTATCCCAACTCTAGGCGAAAATTTTCCAGCAGAAAAAAAAATAGAAGTAGGACCTTCGCTTGCCAAGCTGGGAAATATGCAAAGCAGAAAATTCCGCATAGCTAAAATAAGAGCAGCGACGTAGTCGCTAGCTTTAACGGAATGTTCCGACCAATTTCCTATCCTAATCCCTCTTAAAATCTCCTTGAGACTACGCCCATGACTTTTCGCAGGGGGGTGTGCCAGTGCCAGTAATGTCCAAGTGTAAAATGTGAATAAAATAAGGGAATTGCCAAGAAATAAACGGAATTGCATTAAGTGCATCAGCTGCGGAAGCCGGGGCAAGTCCTGGGGCTGTCAGGGTTGCATTTCACCTTGCAAGTGTGGCCAAGGATTTCAAGGTTCTATACGAGAAGGAAATTAGTTTAGTTATGCAGTGAAAGCGAAGGATTTAGAGGGAGATGTATAGCCAAGAGAAGAGGAATGAGAATACAGAAACTTTAAGAAAAGTGCAGAGAATATAAATTAAATACAGATTTAAAAGTTTTGAAAGTATATAGAGGAAAAATATATGCTAAATATTTTTAGTTATTGAATAAGCAAGTAAAACAAGTAGGCTATTATAAGTTCTTTAAATTATAAAATTGAAATGTATTCCAAAATATAAAATATTATAGAATTCCATAACTATGATTAATGATTTATTCAAATTCCTCATTATTCCCCATAATTGATATAAAGCCGGAAATGTTGCTGACACTATTTCTGCTTCCACATAATTTGATAATTTCATCATTATCTTAACTTTTGGGCTAACTTTAAGCTAATTTCGGACTGACTTTACACTAACCTTAGGACGATAACGATGATTACACACACACATGTGTGTGTGTGTGTGGTATCCTGTTGTGCGTTTATGTGCGTGTTGTCCATTTTAATGACAAACATAACCATGAAAACATGAACATTAATGGACATTCATCCATAATGGACATTAACCGGTGGACAGAGGGCAGGGTGTTGGTCGAGGGGGTCAACAATTGGTTGACATTTGAAGTCATGTCTCGGACTAAATTAGACAGTTGACCCCACCTCCCAACAACAACTCACACCCGAAAAACCCCATGCACGCCTCACAAGGGCGCTCACATAAATTGTATGTAATCGGCCATATATAATTCCTATGTATGAGCAAAATTGGGCAACTGAGCCCAGGATTTGTCCGAGTATGGAACTGTGGGCATGCATAAAATTGATATCTTAATGGCTGGTAGATGGGGGTTTATACCAAACGAGGAGCATTCAATGTTCAGGTTAATTTGGTGCGTGCTCAACTCACCGTTAAGGGAGTTATCTGCTGGGGGGAATGGGTAACCAAACTGCAGATGAGCCCAAAATGGGAGTGGGAGGGACCTGGTTGATGATGGACGGAAGTCTATACAATATGCTCCTGAATATATGAACATGGCCTAGAAATTGCAGTTATGAATGGTTCTAAATTTTGTGTGATTTAGGCAAGGAATAGCAAAGGTCCTGCAGAGAAATTTTCTTCTGTAAGTGAATATTACCTTGATTTATCAAAGATTTTCGTACTATTCTTACTTGTTTTTGAATCGTATAATTTAAGGGAAATTTTCTTGACAAAGCTAATTGTTCAAATTGATCCCTAATCCCACATTTTCCAACATATGTGACAATATATCCCTCAAATTAAATTTCTTTTTAACCACACACATATTATTAAAATCCCTTCCAACTAATTCAATCAAGTAAGGCTTTCATCTCACCAAACGCGAAAATCTCTAGAAAAAAAGGCAAAATCCCTAGAAAAAACCATTAAATTGAGCTCATATCGACTTCAAAGCTCATTAAAACGATTCTCCATCAGACAGGAAGAGAGAGGGAAACAGCAAGAGAGCGGGACAGAAAGAAAGCGTGCTGGAGCACCCCCAAAAGAATCATAAATCATTGCTGAAATTTTCATAAATTTAATGAACATTAAGTGTGCCCCACAGCGCAAGGGTGTGTGGAAATGAACCGAAGGATGGGGGGCAATCGCTACATGACTTCCACTGGACAAGAGAGAGGACTTCAAAAAGGAGGGAAGGCGGCAGAAGAATCCGAAACGGCAGTCATCAGTCAAGCGTAATTCAATGTAAACCGATATACCTCATGCCCATCAGAGTCTTGCTTACACGAGATTTTTATGCACAGCGGAAAAATTAAACCAAAAACTGATTATTGTATTGATAAATATTTTAAGATAATATAGGGATTGAGAAAGAAAGATATTAGATTAAATTCAAATATCAAAGTTATTATTGAAGCTAAATTTGAAACCACCCCGCAGTAATCTAAGATTACATTATCTATAAATACATCTCTAAAAAATATATATATCCTTACTTTCAAATAATCAAAATGTAATAAATAAATAAAAATTATATAAAAATTTAATTGGTACAAAATTGGTATTATGTTTCGTTTCGTGTGTTTTTAGGGCCACGGATATGTGGTGTTCCTGAGTGCTAGTGTGCGTGTAACTTGAGTGTGTGTCGCGGGTGGTACAAAAATCAGACTAGTGGGTGGTTGGCCTGTTATGGAGCCCAGTTTCGGTTGACAGCAAATCTGAATTTGATCACAGAGCAAACATTAAAAGCGCTACAGAACGGAGGCGACTAAAAGTGATTTATGAACATCCGTTGGGTGACCACCGAAGGTCCCGCTGCTACTAGACACCCCCTACATACATATACAGCTGTGTTCATTGAAATAGCAGTGCCCACGACCTGCACGTTTAAGATTGGAA
>JAEIIL010021915.1:0-33679 GCA_018905715.1 Drosophila lini
GTTGAGGGCGATTGCAGACACAATTCTGTTAGCTTGGTGTTAACAACCAGTGTTGCCATATTTTTTCCGAAAAAAACGCTAGATTAGCAAAATAAAAACCCCAACAAACCTGGCCAAAAAGGGGCCACTTTAGCCGGACAGACGGAAGAGCGCCAACGCGACTACTGCCACTAGTTGCTCGCTCCCGACACCTCCACCACAACCACTGCCACCCAGCTAGCTCCGGGTCTAGAGCACCGTCCAGCACAGCAGAGCAGCCGCTCCACGTGTCCCCGATCCGGAGAGAAAGCGCCATCCAACGATCCAGTGATGCAGGCTCATGGACTGCTCCTAGTACTGGCTTTGCTGCCAACACTGACCCTCGGCCTCCTGGAGGGCTTGTACTGCGGCAAGGAGAACTGCTACGATGTGCTGGGCGTTACCAGGGAGTCCTCCAAGTCGGAGATCGGCAAGGCCTACCGCCAGCTGGCCAGGCGCTATCATCCGGATTTGCATCGCGGCGAGGAGGCCAAGGCAACGGCGGAGATACAATTCAAGCTGGTGGCCACCGCCTACGAGATCCTGCGGGACGAGGAGTCGCGCACAGACTACGACTACATGCTGGACAATCCGGATGCATACTATGCGCATTATTATCGCTACTATCGTCGCCGCGTGGCCCCCAAGGTGGATGTACGCGTTGTCATCGTGGTGGTGCTCACCATTGTCTCCGTGATCCAGTACTATTCCGGCTGGCAGCGCTATGACTCGGCCATCAAGTACTTTGCCACGGTGCCCAAGTACAGGAATCAGGCGCTGGACATAGCACGCGACGAGATCCAGGAGCGGATCCAGAAGAAGGGCAAGAATCGCATGTCGAAAACGGATCAGCGCGAGGAGCTGGAACGTATTATACGGCGGGTGATCGAGGAGAAGATGGACGTCAAGGGCGGCTATGCGAAGCCAACCCTCTGGGATGTCCTGTGGGTGCAGCTCATCATCTGCCCGTACACGATACTCTCGTTTATTGTGTGGCATGCCCAATGGTTCTGGCGCTACACGGTGATGAAGCAGCCCTATGGTCGGGAGCAGAAGCTGCATCTGATACGCCGGCACCTGGGCATGGGCCAGCATCAGTTCGAGGCGCAGGAGGATAAGCTAATCGAGGAGTATCTGCATCTCGAGCTGTGGAAGCGTGACAATTTTGTGGCCTGGAAGGCGGAACAGGACGAGGAGATGAAGAAGAAGCTGGCGGAGAATCCGCGCTACAAGGCCTATAGGCGTTACATGAAGAACCATGGCCCCGGGCGCATCACCTTCGAGGATTAGCCAACCAACCAGTCAGCTGCTGCCTGTGTGTGCGTGCGTGCGTGCGTTCAAGTTTTATTGTTCCATGTGAAGTTCTGGATGCAATTCCTCAGCCTCGCCCCTACCGTCTAAATTTTAATAATAATATTTAATATAACACATATACATATATATATATATATATTTTGTACACCGACTAAAAAATATGAGAGAATATGTAAATGCCCCCGGCTTACCGCAGGGCGAATCGTTGACCCCGGGCCGGAGTGCTCCGCCGAAACCGGTTCAAGAACGTGGCCAAGCTCGGCCACAGTGGTCGCCGGCTACCATGGACTATAAATCATCATCCCTAGAACAATTGCCCCCAAACTGTGTGTATGTGTGTGTGTAACTACACTTGATACTTGGACTAACCCGAGCCTGTAATAAACTAGATAGAATTTATTTGTGGTCGCTTCCGGTCTTCTTACTGGGGTCTCCACTGTGCTCTTCAATTTGCCCAGTTGGTTCTTGGCTTAGCCGAAAATTCGATTTCGTGGCAACGGAGGCGACCTTGTTCTAGCCAGCAGCATCTCTTGGTGTTTACACAGCTTGCTTGGAAACAGAATTCGGAATTGTTTTGAGGGGAAGTCGAACTTGTGGCCAAACTTGGCACTGTACGTGCCGGGGAGTAAGGTGAGAGACAGAAGCCGGCCTTCGAAAGTCTGCTTATCTCAATGGACAGCTATAATTGAAGCGATAATATACATATTTAATAATTTATTAAAAACAGTCCGGCAGGGAATGTGAAACAGGGATCGTAACAATTATAATTTGTATAATAACTGTATATTTTTATTTTAAAAATTGTAATCATTTTATTTTTTTTATTCTACAAATTATAATAATTATTTTACAAATTTTACAATTTTTTTCATCGTTCCAGCTTTTTTTGTTGGTATTTATTTTTATTTTATCCCGAAAATTAAACCCAAAACTTGAATATAACTACAGATTAATGACGTGCGTTGATTTTTATCCAAATATCTTTTCAATTTATTTACACAGATTGCAGGGCCTAGAATTCTAACTAACAACTAACACCTACAGGGCTTGGGGTGGGGTAATTTAGTGTTTACTATAGGGGAGAGACTCGTGCGGAGGGGTAATACTAGTCGATCAGATATTTGGATTCGTCATCAAACTCCTCGGAATCGAGCAGATCGCCCACCAGCTCCTTGACAGATCGCACAGTCTGATAGCCATCGACGTCGTCAAAGTCTGGCTGCGGCGGATACGATTCATGATGATGGGCTTCCCCCGCCGCCCCCGCTTCCTCGTTCTCATCCACATCGGCCCCGCCATGGTCATCATCCTCCTCGTTGAACATAAAGTCATTGGTGACAATGCACTCTTCGAGGACCTTATTCTGCTCCCCCAGCACCACCGAGTCCAGGGAGAACGAGTCGTCCGGCTTTCGCAGGAAATCCGATTCCGTTGCTTCTCCATTGCCGCCACCGGATAACTCACCCGCTCCCGAGCCTCGATGCTGGTCCATATGCGCCGACAGGTAACTCTTTTTGGTGAATCCCTTGTCGCACTTGGTACACTGGAACTGCTTCTTGCCGGTGTGCGTGCGCCGGTGAACGGACAGGACATGGGCGTAGGCGAATCCCTTGTGGCACACCTCACACACATACGGCCGCTCGCCGGTGTGAATCCGCTCGTGCTTCTTGCTGCTGCCAAAGTCCGAGAAGCGGCGCTCACAGAACTTGCAGCCATACGGCTTCTGGCCGGTGTGAACGCGCATGTGCCGCCGCAGCTCCACGTTCGAGATGAACGCCTTCTGGCACACCTCGCAGGGATACGGGCGCTCGTTGTTATGGCGTCGCATATGGGCATTCAGGGCATGCTGGTATTTGTACGTGTTCCCGCAAACGTCGCAGATCTTGGGCGAGCGCTCCGACTGGCGGCGCTTGGAGTTGGTCGCCACCGGCATATAATCCTTGTCTAGGGCGGAATCCGCCACTCCTTCGGCTTCCTCCTTAACAATGGGCGAAACGCGGCGGTACGTGCGCTTCCTTAGCTTGCTGGTTGCCTGGGCAGGTGGCGGTGGTGGTGGAGGCGGTGGTGGCAGCGACGGGGGCGGCAACTCTTCCTCCATTATTGGTGTCTCGATTTCATACAGATGCTCTGGCGTCTGGTCGTTATCCCAGGGATCCAAAGCTAACAGCTTGTCCTCCTCCTCATCCGCCTCCTCCTCCTCCTCGTCTTCGCTGGAGGTGAGGCTTTCTCCGCCCATTTTAATAGGATCGGTTTCATCGAGACCGGTCAAGGACAGGACGATGGCTTCATCCGGCAGCAGGGTAACCGTATCCGCCGTCGTCCCCGCCGCCGCCGGCACTGCCTCCTCTTCCGCTTCCTCTTCCGATTCTTCGTCATCCACCTCCTCTTTATCCACCTTAACTATTTTCTGGTAGTATGAAGACTTGGTGGTCGTGACCAGAGCACTGCTCACCGTGCCGCCGGATACAACAACGGGTTCCATCTCCAAACGCTTAATCTTGAGCGTGGCAGGCAGGCGCAGCTGGTGCTGCTCCAGTGCCAGCTTTAGCTGCATCTGCTGCTGCTGCTGCTGCTCCAACTGCAGCGGGGAGAGGCCGGCGGCCGACTGGAACAGCTTCTCCACGGTGGCGCACTTTTCCCGGAAGCGATAGGCCACCGTTAGCTCAATGTAGCACTGCTGGCATATCTTGTCCGGCCAGCCCTGCATGTGTGCGTAGGCGCGACGCTCCAGCTGGAGGCCGGTGCAGCTGCGGATCTTGTCCAGGATCTGCATGTGCGGCGGCTCCAGGTCATGGCCGTAAATAGAGGTGCTGCCGGGCTCCTCCGTCAGGCAGACCAAGCAGGCCAGGCCCAGGTCAACGACCCGCGACTCCAGATTGTTTGGTATTGCTCGGATCAGGGGGCTGAAGCACTAGCTCCTCGGTTCCTCCAAAGCGTTTGCCAATTTCCACAGGCGATTTTTACAAAAAAAGTCAACAACTTGTGTTTCTTTGCGTTAGAGATGGGCGCTGCTCGTTTTTCGGTACCTGCCACTCACGCGACTATCGAAGGCTACTATCGAACGCAGGTATCGTATTGATCAGCACAAAATTTGTGATTTTGTTTATTATTAAATTAGCTCAAGCATAGAAAGTACAGTAAATCCAGGAATTCTCTTTAATTGTATTTTTATAAAACAATCAACAAAGATAAAGCCTAGGAGTACTCTGATAAACCATGTAAAATTAATCTTATAATTAAAACAATTTAAATACTATACGATGTAATTATTAGTTGCAAATAATATTGATAATAGAATAAATACTAGGTAATAACCAGGCAAAATTTATTTTAAATAATTTATTTTTTCTGCCCTTACATTATCGATGAAAATATCGTATCGGAAAATGATATCGATATAACGATTTAAACAATGTTTTCCCATTTCCCAGCTCTGAGTGAAAACCTTTTTTAATTTGTGCGGATTTGTACGGACCTGCTTTTATTTGGGTGTTTCCCAATTTCCTTAAATATGGATCAATCCAGTCCATTGCACCAGGTTAGTCAGCACCTCTTAGACTTCTTCACCGTGCCGGCTGGCAGCGATGCACTGCCTCCGCTACGCGTGCGCCAGTTCGGCGACACTATCCGCTACAACATTTTGGGTCTGACTGATAATGGAGACCTCAGCGTTTGCGCCAACGCTCGCTTCTGGCAGGCCGTTGTCGCCAAGCAAAGGCGCCAGCTGCGCAGCGGCACGGATGACCTAATGCCGGAAAACGAGGAGCTCCAGTCGCTGATCGAGCAGGCCGCCATGTGGCGCTTTCCATTCAAGGAGGCCACACCTTTGCCCGTCGGACGCTACACTCTGAATTTTCAGCGCCTTCCCATCATTGCCTATGTCCTTACGAATGTGCTGTCGCAGGCCGGCGATTATGGACGTCGCACCAAGACTGAACAGTCGCCCACCTTGTCATTGATTCTTCAGAACGCTGGCGTAGGAGCAGGCGACGCACCCCAGGAGTTGCGCCACTATCGCTTGCAGATAATCTTTAATATTATTCGTCGCCTGGCTGAGTATTCGCCTTGGCGTCTGGTCGAGCCCGAAAATGTGAATGAGAACACCATCCGCGTGCATGTGGAACTGCAAAAATGCACTCCGCCGGAGCTAAAGGATCATGTCTGCCTGGTCAGTGGACCCGTAGTGGAGCCGGTGCGGAAGACGGCCACCAAGATGACCCTAGATGGTTATTTGGAGTGAGTATAAACCAGATGCAATTTCTTTAAATACTTTTTAGCCTTTTCCCTAGCCATCTTACTCATTTACATGTGCTCCTCTCTTTATCTCTTTCTTTTTTGCTGGCAGACTGCGCACCACGCACATGCGCCAAGTGGCCATCCACCGCAATGGCATCCGTCAGTCGGGCATCAGCAACATGGATACCTTGATGAAGCGCCTGGGCTCAGCTGCCGTGATTGTGGACCTGGCCAGTGTGCGCCACCAGAGCGCCGTCACACTGGTGCGCAATGGACTGGGCAGCTCCAAGGGTGCTTCGTACATTCTGTATAATTCGGCGCGCCTGGAGACCCTGCTGCGCACCTTTAACGACCAGGTGAAGGCGAAGGTATATGATCCCCTACCGCCGCTGGAGGAGATTGATCTCAGCATTCTGGACGATGATGTAAGCGGGTGGCTTAGTCTATTCATTCCTTAATACATGCCTCTAACGTCTTGCTTTCCCTGTAATTCTAGTTGGATTGGCAGATTATTTACGGCTACTTGCTGCCCTTCCCCGATGTCCTGGAGTCCCTGCTGGAACAGTTGCCGCAGGGCTCGTGCGGCATCCACCAGTTTGTGCGCTACATTGAGAATCTGGCTGGGGTCACCAGCCGCTACTATCGCCACAAGAAGGTGCTCGTTCAGAGGCGCAACCAACTGTCGCCAA
The DNA here is from genome assembly GCA_018905715.1 of Drosophila lini. Lineage (NCBI taxonomy): Eukaryota > Metazoa > Arthropoda > Insecta > Diptera > Drosophilidae > Drosophila > Drosophila lini. The sequence goes on from JAEIIL010021915.1 coordinate 6,258, forward strand.
TCCTCTACGCCAGAATCTATCTCATCATGACCGTGCGTCAGGTCCTCAATGTGGTGCTAGCCGTGCTGGGCATCGAGCCCGTTGACTATATCTAAATGAGGGGGTGCCCGTCTCCCGGATTAGCTTTAAGTGACGCCGTAATGAACCGAATACTGTCGATCAGTATGTGGGGGTTACAGAGAAATGAAAGAAACCAATGTGATCTTTAATGACTAAGCCTTTAGGTAACTGCTTACCCCAATTAAAAAAAAAAAAAAAGACATTGAAATGTAAACAATTTGTATGGGGTTTTTAAGTGTTTTTAACACGGATCTCTTAAGCACATGCCTGGCCTTCAGGATCTGCATCCTTGACTAAATAAAAAACCTGATAATGCGAAAGAAGACATTTATTTTTAATCTATGTAAGGAAAGACTGGAAAATTTTAGATAGCTTCCTTTCCCATAAAAACGTTAAGAATTAATTTAAAAAATTATAATTTCAGTCTCGGCCTAGTGGAAGCCACCTATTTTTCATTTTTGCCCTTACGTACGATAGTTGGAAGTTGCTGGCGAGTGGACAGGCCACTTGGCTAGCTATCGAAACCAAACAACGTTGCAATAATTCTTAAACAAGTATGACTGTTGTTAGACTTCCACAATTTTGCATTTAAGTACCCCTTTCTGTGTGATATTTAAATGTAATGATTCACCACCTACGACGTTGGAAAATTTAAATGTTGCGCCCTTCAAGACAGCGATAGTATCGATAGGTTTATGTTTTTGTTCGATTACGATTATGCTTAAGTGTGGCCAGCTGTCGTGGATGCAACTTTCCGCTCACTTAACATCGATGTTTTTTTCAGATACATACACAGTTTTCTCGAGTAATTTGTTGTGTCCAAGTGCGTTTAAAATAAATAAATCCTGCTTTAAAGCAGACTCAATATCTTTGACGTGGTAAGTACGCGCAACTGAAGGTTGTGTGCTCAAAAAGAAGAAATAATTGGACTTGTGAATAAAAGCGCAGAAAACATGGAGAAAATCTGGAAGGCAAGGGCAAACAAGTAGCTCGCGGGGGTGGGAGGGGTGCCTGCCGTTGTGAGTGCGTGTGTGTGAGTTCGTTGGAGCTGGATACATACAAACGGCATTTTTATGTATTCCCCAAAAGTGTAAGCTTGTTTTGCTGCTGACTGAAAGGTAAACAATGCCGCAGACAGGAAATCGTGTTTGTCTGAATTAAAGGCTCATTACCAAGGCCCAGGCCAGATTCTTTATCTAATCTCTGGCTTCAGAATCCTTGCTTCTGCCCCGTTATTGTGTATGCACTCTGCGCAGCAAGCACTGCATTTGTGTGCACTCGACTCTCTCTCCCTCGCACTCGCCCTCGCCCTGACCCGCTCTCCCTCCCTCGAGCTGGCCGTGTTGCAAGTGCCAGTGCTTCGTTCTCGTTCTTGTGCTCACTTGCTCTGTTCCGTTTTAGCTGGTCGGTCGCATTTTCCGCTGCGCCTTTTCCGAAGCTGCAAGTGAAGCATACAGCAATTTGTTTTATTTTTTTTGTGTTTGTTAGAGTGTATTAAGACGAAAGAAGTGCCAAGCATAGTAATTAAATCACTCAAGGTTCGTGGCTGAAGTCTTAGGCCAGGTAGAGAGACCGCCGACACACATTTCTACCTGCGTCTAGATGTCTCTTTCCCTCATTTTGCGTGCGAGTGTATGTGTTGTGCCTGTGTGTGTATTTGTTTGGTATACGCAGCATATTTCGTGTTATGCTGCGGCATCCCAAAACGGAAACGAGGAGTTTAAAGTTGAACAAGGAAAAGAAAAGCAAATAAAATCAGCGATTAGTCAGCGATTACCAGTTAGTCTGTGAGACGTCTGAAAAACATGGCGTTTTGCACAAACTCCGTTTTCTTTTACCATGCATAGTTTCTTGGTTCTCTCACACCAACACACGAACCCCGTTAACTTTTAAGCAAATTACTCATTAATGTACTCTGTCTCTTTCTTGCAGGTGTGGTGTAAAGCGCCTTAATCACCAAGATGAGTTACATGCCAGCCCAGAATCGGACCAGTAAGTATACTCCCACTCCCACTAAGCAACTAACAGTACTCCCCCTGTCCCCCCATACGGTATCATTGTATTGGATTTCACTTCCAAGAAGACTTGGCAACCATTTTGCACTCTAAACGGGAATAGCGGATGGAAAAATACGTGAACGCCAAACACAGGTTTCCAGTGGTATTAAGTGTGCGGTTTCAGCTTACCACTCTTAAATATACCCATACACACTACCTCCTCAATTTCCAATTTTATTTATAAACAAAATCCAGCCAAGAAATCTTAGCCGAAAGAAAATATTCGAGTCTGGCAATATTTTAAACAAATAACCGTTGAGAAAACAATATTTATGAGTTAGCCCGTGCAATTAATCTTCTATTTGTCATTTTGAGGGATATTTTACAACAAAGTCCCGTTGAAAAGATAATTGAAAAGGCCGGATTTGTTTGGCAAATACAGCCACATCAATTATGTCCTTTGTATTCTGTAATTTGTTCCCAATTCCTTCCCCCTGCCGGTAAATGCTGGGTATTTAGGGTAACTATCATCCATCATCCACCCCGAATAAATAAATGATGAGCATGTTCAATGTATGTATGTGTGTACATACACTCCTTCCAAGGGCTGCCCACATTTACATACTTGTTAATGCCCAAACATACGCCACTTGGATGATCTTTTTTACAGCCACCACCAAAAACCGAAGGCTAAAGGGAAAAGGACTTGAATCCGTCGCCAAAACCATATCCTTATTTCAGCCAGGATTTTTCCTGCTTCTTTTGATTTTGCAATTTAACATTTTTTGTATTTGTGCGGAATGGAAGTTCCAGCTACCATCTCCTCCCTCTCACTCGGTCGCTTGCTCCTTTTTGCCACTTCATTTGCAGTACCGTTACTCGTCACGGGTACCCTTTTGAAAGTTGATGCCCGCCCACTCCCACTCACGCACTCGTGTACTTGCACGTGGCTAGTCCACACTCTGTGCTTCCCACTCACTCGCGGCGGCCTCTCCTGCCTCTCTCCCGTTGTCTCTGTATCCCAATCTCATTTTCAACTCGGCTGCACATTTCTTATGCTTTTTTTTTTTTTTTTTTTGTGTGCGAGTGTGTGCAGAATTTAATTAGTATGCGGCTGAGGCAGCAACTTCCACTTAAAGGCTCCTTGTTTCTTGTTCTTTCCTCTCCTCTATTCCTCACTCCTGTTGAGTGCGTGGTCGCACTCGAGGGATAGGAACTGAGTCAAAGAGAAAGAGCGCTTAATCGATCTGGGAAATGAAACGAAATGGGATTTGCAGTGCGGCAGTACAGTAGAGCCTGCGTGAAGGGAAATAAATTGTTAGAATAAGGGAAAAATTACCAGGCTCTGTGGTTATTTACTAGTTTATCCTTATTATAAATAATGATATCTTATACCCAATGCCCAAAGGGTACAAGGATATCTTAACGTAATATTATTTATTTGTTTATTTATTTAATAATAATAATAATCAAATAAAAAAACATCTAAAAAGGAAGGCTAGCAATGTTAGTAAAGCATCTTGAGACAAAAAATCACCATTCTTGATTTTTTTTGTAATAACTAAATCATATTCTGAACTAAATCCAGATCTCAAATGTTTCGCTCTATTTAATATTATTATTTATAAGTTAGGAATATATATTTATGCGTTCTTCATTTCAATTGCTTGACTGTGGCATAAAAGCAAGATTAGTGGAGGAGGCAGGACCCCTCGCGAGTGCTATTGCGAATGCAAATGCGAAAAACGCAAGAGGGGGCATGGGAGTGGGCGTGGCTGTCTGAAATGAACTGTGTCCGCGCATATATCAAAACAACAAAGGCGCAGGGCGGAGAGCAGAAGATGCTGGAACGAGGTCGGGGCATAATTAAGACTGAAGTGGCAAACAAAACGCCCCGCAAATCCATCCAAATCCAAATCCTTTTGCCAGGACTCTGTCATGTGTGAGCGCACCCCCTTTTCAGCTTTTCAGTAGCCGCCACCTCTCTCTCCCTCCTTCTGTTTTTCTCTGTACTTTGCGGGAATATCCTGCAGCGTTCAATTTGTCACGCTTCAAAGTTTTCCTTTAGCAAATTTTTTATGAATGCTGCACGGGATGCTGCTGCTGCTGCTGCGATACTCACTTGCTCACTTTGCTGTCAGTCGCTGTCGTCTCCCATTTGGAAAAAAAGGAAAGAAGAAAATATGGAAATGGGTTGTGCAGCGGGTTAGGAGCAGGAGGGAATCGAGACCTAAATCAAATGCTAGGATGGGATGGATGCTGTACTGCTGCTGCTGCTGCACTCAGTCTGATGGCCATGCTCTGTCTATTCTTTTGCCTCAAAGGGTCCAAATACACACAGTAAATGTTGAATATTAAAGGAGATATAAAAGGGACAAAGAACCGATGCCTGAAATACTTTAGAGCCGGAAAGGAAGAACGGGAAAATGTAATCCATTACAGCGTCATCTTTAATCCATTGATGGAAACTCTCCCTCCCTTCCAAACTCACCTGCTTTTCATTTTCAAAGCTAAACCATTATTTCATATACTTGCAGTGTCCCATAACAATCAATATAATCCGCCGGATCTGCCGCCAATGGTGTCCGCCAAGGAGCAGACTCTGATGTGGCAGCAGAACTCATACCTGGGTGACTCCGGCATCCATTCGGGCGCTGTTACCCAGGTGCCATCGCTGTCTGGCAAGGAGGATGAGGAGATGGAGGGCGATCCGCTTATGTTCGATTTGGACACTGGTTTCCCGCAAAACTTTACACAGGATCAGGTGGATGATATGAACCAGCAGCTAAGCCAGACACGCTCCCAACGTGTCCGTGCTGCCATGTTCCCAGAGACGCTGGAGGAAGGCATTGAAATACCCTCCACCCAGTTTGATCCGCAGCAACCGACGGCAGTGCAACGTCTGTCGGAGCCATCGCAGATGTTAAAGCATGCGGTGGTTAATCTTATCAACTACCAGGATGATGCCGAACTGGCCACCAGGGCCATTCCCGAGTTGATTAAACTGCTGAACGATGAGGATCAGGTGGTGGTGTCCCAGGCCGCCATGATGGTCCACCAGCTGTCGAAGAAGGAGGCCTCGCGGCATGCCATTATGAACAGCCCCCAGATGGTGGCCGCTTTGGTGCGCGCCATCTCGAACAGCAATGATTTGGAGAGCACCAAGGCAGCGGTTGGCACGCTCCACAACTTGTCGCATCATCGCCAGGGTCTGTTGGCCATCTTCAAGAGCGGCGGGATACCGGCACTCGTGAAGCTGCTCTCCTCGCCCGTGGAGAGTGTGCTCTTCTATGCAATTACCACGCTGCACAACCTGTTGCTGCATCAGGATGGCTCTAAGATGGCCGTCCGTTTGGCAGGTGGACTCCAGAAAATGGTCACTTTGCTGCAGAGGAACAATGTCAAGTTTCTGGCCATTGTCACCGATTGCCTGCAAATTCTGGCCTACGGCAATCAGGAGAGCAAGCTGATTATCCTTGCCTCCGGTGGACCGAACGAATTGGTGCGCATTATGCGTTCCTACGACTACGAGAAGCTGCTGTGGACCACCTCGCGCGTGCTAAAGGTGCTGTCCGTCTGCTCCAGCAATAAGCCGGCCATTGTGGACGCCGGCGGCATGCAGGCTTTGGCCATGCACTTGGGCAATATGTCGCCACGTCTGGTGCAGAACTGCCTGTGGACGCTGCGCAATCTATCGGATGCGGCCACCAAGGTGGAGGGTCTCGAGGCCCTGCTCCAGTCACTCGTCCAGGTTCTCGGCTCCACCGATGTCAATGTGGTCACCTGTGCCGCCGGCATCCTCTCGAATCTGACGTGCAACAATCAACGCAACAAGGCCACCGTTTGCCAGGTGGGCGGCGTGGATGCTCTCGTCCGTACCATAATTAATGCCGGCGATCGCGAGGAGATTACCGAGCCGGCTGTCTGTGCCCTGCGTCACCTGACCTCGCGTCACGTTGACTCGGAGCTGGCCCAGAATGCCGTGCGTCTGAACTATGGTCTATCAGTGATTGTGAAGCTCTTGCATCCCCCATCACGCTGGCCATTGATCAAGGCCGTAATTGGGCTCATTCGCAATTTGGCTTTATGTCCGGCCAACCATGCCCCGTTACGTGAGCACGGGGCCATCCATCACCTGGTGCGGCTGCTGATGCGCGCCTTCCAGGACACAGAGAGGGTGAGTAGTAAGCCCCCTTTATTTTTTACGAATTTTAAACTAATTTCTTGACATTTCTATTGCAGCAACGCTCCTCGATTGCCACCACTGGCTCCCAGCAGCCATCTGCCTACGCCGATGGCGTACGCATGGAGGAGATTGTCGAAGGCACGGTGGGGGCCTTACATATACTGGCCCGGGAGTCGCACAACCGGGCACTTATCCGCCAGCAGTCGGTGATACCGATCTTTGTGCGTTTGCTGTTCAACGAAATTGAAAATATTCAGGTAAGTGGCGTGCGCATAATATATAGAGAGCGTGATTTTATATTCACTAATTATTTATTACAATCGTCTAGCGCGTGGCTGCCGGTGTCCTTTGTGAACTGGCCGCCGACAAGGAAGGCGCCGAGATCATAGAGCAGGAGGGTGCCACCGGGCCATTAACCGATCTGCTGCATTCGCGCAACGAGGGCGTGGCTACATATGCCGCCGCCGTGCTCTTCCGTATGAGCGAGGACAAGCCGCAGGACTACAAGAAGCGGCTGTCCATTGAGCTGACCAACTCGCTGCTGCGCGAGGATAACAACATTTGGGCCAACGCTGACCTGGGCATGGGTCCCGATCTGCAGGTGCGTACTTAGGCTAAGAGGAGGATGGTCTCTCCCTCCTCCTCAACCCCCCCCGGGTTCAATTCAAATCAATCCCTTTTCTTTCTTCTTGTGTTTCCAAACTCGAATTCTTCTGATAAATAATCCCGCGCGAAGCGAACTTGTACATAAAAATTGTAAATTTTGTAGAAAAACTTAATCTAGTCAAGCATTATGTACTGGTATCTCATCCGTATCCGTATTAAGTATCGAGCTACATATATATTATCGCTATTACTTGGACTTGCTTACCATTTCGATAACGATTTCTTGTGGATTCGATTTTTATGTTGTATCCCACGTTTTATGTTCTTAATCGCTTCTCTTTCGTTATGTATCCCACGAACTTTGGATAGATCGTAAATGTTAGTCGATAAGTAGGTAGCAAGAGCATTTGGCTGTAGATGACCATCGATTACGATAACAGTGCCGATACCGATTAGTTCTCAACGTATTTTATCCCCACACATCCACACCAATCGAAACAACTACACCCACACCTGCCCCTTCCCAATCCAACTTCCACTTATACCCCACCACACCTCCCACCCCCCTTCCCCCCTGCAAACAAACCCCCTGAGATACAACCATATATACATTAATATATAAATTTTTAAAAATTGATTTTTGTACATTCTTTGAATGTTCGCTGCTGCATTTGTTTTTAATTATGATTTTGTAATTAATTCACGTTTTTATTTACTTTTTGTTCTTTTCTTTTTTCCTTTATGTTTACTTTGTGTGTGTAAAACAAAAAAATAAACAAAACAAAAATCCCCACCACTACCAACACAACTGCAACGGTAAATGAACCGAAAACCAAACCAATGACGGATTATCACCTGCACCGAATTCAAAACTCACCAACATCAACAACAACAACGCGACTCCTGCTCTCTCTCTCTCTACTCCGATCTCACCATGCCCCACAACCCACAACCACTCTCGCCCACTCAATCTCTCTCTCTTCCTGTCTATCGCAATCACTTGCAAACGACCGTTTGCGCGTGTCTTCTTTTTTCCTAACAACTTTTCACTTCTGATCCATCCCAACAACAACAAATAAATGTGAAAACGAAACTGTAAAAAATACATCACCTAAAAACACACTTCACGTACGATCACATACATATTACGCACCACAACACACACACACATGTACACCGACCAACCAACCAACCAAAACCGATAAACGAACACGATAAATCGATCGATCACAGGATATGCTTGGACCCGAAGAAGCATATGAGGGCCTGTACGGACAGGGTCCGCCCAGTGTGCACAGTTCGCACGGAGGTCGCGCATTCCATCAGCAAGGTATGTATGTCATATGCATAAGAGAAGAGACCCCGAACCCCCCCAAGAAGAACAACCCCGCATAACCCCATCTCTAAAACAAGAACAAGTTCAGACAATTCGAGAAATCCTTGGGCCTCCTTGTGTCCCAGCCCTAGGCCCAGCCCCAGCCCCAGCCCCAGCCCCAGCCGTAGCCCGTGCCCCAGACCATTTCTCCCCCGCATACATTTAATCGTTATCGTGTCTCATCATTCAAATAAGCACCAATTAAATCCAAGCAACAAACAAAAAAAGAAAAATGTTAAGTGAGAAAATTACCCCGAGCCCGACCCCTCGCTAGATCTCACCATGTTTATCTCTCCCTGCTCGTAAACCCGTCCCCGGTTTCGTTAACCCTTAATTAAACACGGTGTGCATGCAAAGGAAGTAAATGAAAGTGACTTTTATATAGTGTCGTCGTGAAAAGGCCTCTCGAAGGACTAGAATAGGAGCTGAAAATAAATCGATATTTTCTAAAAATAAATTCTACAAGTAAATAACTCAATTATAAACTATTAAAATTGAATACAGAAGTAATTTAAATTATATATGGATCCGCTTCCCTTTAATTTTAAAGAAAATGCATCCTTTTGATAGCCTGCCATCAGGACCCAGACTGTTATCCTTAGCGCAGCGCCACAACATGAAAAGAAAGACCAGACCAATTAGGTTACCAGTTTTAAGATCTTAAGCACCCACACAAATACATACACCCACCCACCCACACGAGGGAACACAACAATAAATAAATAAAAACACACACTTCTCACACTCTACACATAAAATCCCTGAAATGGTATCCTTAATTTCCAAAAGCCAGAAGAGTTTCTGTCTTGCTCTCTGTCTCTCTCTCTCTCTTTCACTCTCCCGCTTACCTCTAGCCAGGATATTGATATCATCGATTGGACCGATATAGATGAAGCAACAACTACCTTTTGTTGATTATTTCCAATATTTATCCTTTCGTTTTCCATATATATATTTCGTTTTGGTTTCTCACTAGAAGCGCATCTTAGAATTCACGTTTTCTCATCAAAGAGCAAAGAAGATTAAGTTTGCATGTCACGTAGCCGGCGATTATCGCCTAGAACAACTTACTAGTTACTTTTATTCGTATAAATCGTGTATATATAACAAATATCTGAATATATAGTTTGTAAGACGTGAGTGCATGAAGATTCGAAATCGAATTTAAAATATCTGATCATTGTTTCTAGAATATATATTTAAGCGACATTCAAAGAATGGTTTATGTTGTTCGATATCCCTAGGTTTATTGTGTGAAACAGAGCTACTGCATAGATGTAACCAAAGCTATGAATATATTCATAAATTCCACAAGTGAATGTAAATTGTAATTATTAAATCGCAGAACCAAAAACCTGAATATACTTTTCCAAAACTCTAATACGACCTCAGAAAATATAGAAACGTGAGGTTTTTGAGATATTCCATCTTAAAAGTTTACTTTCTGACCTATCGTGTTGGTTACACTTGTGCAGGGAGCTCTGTGTGACTCCGGATCATCATCTGCCGGCGGCAGATACACATATGAGTGGAGCTGCTAGGAAGCTAACGACTCTATCCCTCAATCCAGTTTACTAATCATCAACTTTTCGCCTATTTTCTCCTCTCTTTGTTCCATTTTGTCCGCAGGATATGATACTCTACCAATAGATTCAATGCAGGGTCTAGAGATCAGCAGCCCGGTGGGCGGCGGCGGCGGTGCTGGCGGCAATGCCGGCGGCAATGGCGGAGCGGTTGGCGGTGCTGGTAACGGCGGTGGCGCTCTCGGTGCCATCCCGCCCAGCGGCGCACCCACATCGCCCTATTCCATGGACATGGACGTTGGCGAGATTGATGCCGGTGCATTGAACTTTGATTTGGACGCCATGCCGACGCCACCCAATGACAACAACAATCTGGCTGCCTGGTACGATACCGACTGTTAGACGACACCGCTAAGGGTAAGGGAGCTCGAGATTCCATTCGGCTCCCCACAAACACACACACATACACGCGAATATCCCTGTACCACCCCCCGCCCGGCATTTTATAGCTCCCTTCCACCGGCTGCCTTCTTGGACTGGAGTAAAGGACGACGACAAGGGATGGATCAGGGTTAAGGGATCCATCGATTTGATGAGATCAACGTTTATGTGTTGATTTTACTTGGCAAAGACGAAGGGGACGCTGCTGTAACTGAATGGATGGACGATGAGGATGAGGAGGCACTGGACAGCCGGTGGAAGAAGGCTATATTATTCAACACACAACACCACCACCACCACCCCCCAAGCACACACTCTTACACAACGCATACTTGCAAAATACATATATATTAATTATAATACGAATGCAGCTGCAAAAAGAAAAATATTCTACGACTACATATTATCCTCATAAACGAAATGGAAAAATTAAACAAATGTTTGCAATAGAACTCGTACATTTCCTTCACATGGTGTCCCGTGTTTTTATTTATTGTGATGTGAAGCTGGGAGATATACCTAAGTGCGAATAGCAGTGGCCACGGGTCAGGATAGCTTGTTCTCCTAGAGCTGGAAATAAATAGATTTTTTCTAAAAAATACCCTGCAAGGGTATAAAAATGTAGATAGATTTTTAAACAGTTTAACAAAGATTTGTTTATTAATCGGTAAAGGCAAAGGGGGAACACGTAAACTAAACATCCTTACAAGTGCTTGCCAAACCACTTGTGATCGACGGGCGACAGCCACCGATGGCAGCCGTTTAGGTTGTTCTGGATGACGTACTTCATCGTAAAGGGATTCTCGTTCGTGCGCGCATGCTCCTCCTCCGCAGCCTGCTGCGCGTCGAGCATCTCCTGGGAAACGACAGCGGCCTGGAAGGGCAGCTGATTGGCCACTTGCTGCAGGAACTTTTGGACCTCAACGAACTCACACTTGCCGGCAATCTCGACAATGACACGGCCAGCCTTGATGGGCGTTACGTAGTGATCGATGGCACCCTTGCCACCGCCCATACGCTGGCCCTGTCCCTTTTTGGTGATCGGTTGCCAGGGGGCGGGTACGCGCCAGGTGGCAAACATAGTGTTAACGTTCATCTTCCGGCCGATGGTCAGACGCATCATCTCGTAGTGGCCCCAGCGCAGACGACCGCCGCCCGTGGCCACGATAGCGTACTGCTTGTGGAGCAGGGTGTTGTGCACCGTTTCCGGGCCGCGCATGTAACGCAGTCGCTTCTGCATCTTGGGCGGACGGATGTTCGGCGGCAATTGCGGCTGGCGCTCCATGACCCTTAGCTTGGGCCGCTCCGGCTGCTCCACATCTGTGAGGGAAAGGATTGTTACTATATAAACCTAGATCCATGTTATATAGCCTCACTTACTCTTGTATTTGATGGGCGGAGCAAAGTATTTAAGGCCGGCCGTATTGACAATAGCAATGTTGCCCGCTGCAATTCATAGCAAAACGAAGGGAAATTGCATTATTCCCTATGCGGGGAAGCAGGAAAAGACGCTACTTACTCGCCAGAGTCTGCTTGAAAAGCTGTGTGACAGTTTTCAGGGCCAACATCGCAGGTTTTTATTAAGAACTTGCAATATTTCCTAAATGCTTTTCATAAAAATGTGTTGCATCAACAAGGAGCAGAGTTGCCAGATCAGCGTTGAGCAACCAAGAATAAGTAGAGATGCAACTATCGGAGCAGTGCTGGACAACTATCGTTTGATGGAATTTAGGGGGAATTTAACCTGTTGTATAACAAAATTAATTGAATTCAACTTAAATATTAATTAAATAAATTTATATTAATTGCATAAAAATATTTTGACCAAGTTCAACAATTGGGAGTGAAAATGAAGGGTACTCCACGCAAGCGTAATTATTACATACAAAACCAAATTAATGAATTAAATTTACTAGAATTATTACTTTAATTATTTATATTATTTATTTTTATATTATATTTATATGCTTTACTTACGTTGTGCTTTGTAGCTTGAAAATTAGGTTTTCCCTATGTCGATAGTTCACACATCGATAGTGGCAGACAGATGCAAGTAATCGATATGTGTTATTATCGATAGTGTTATCGATGTTTTTTCAGCTCTACTACCTACTGCATACAATACACGAAAATAATTTTTTTTTTGACCAAATCGTGCATGTTTTCGCTACTTAAACCTAAAATTCGCCGTGTTCGTAGTCCCATAGTGGGACGCTCGTCCGCCCCGTCCCACGTAACGCATCGCTTCCAGCGCACAGCGTTCCCACTTGTCTGTTTGTTATGAATATATCGAAGGTGACAACATCGCTTGGTGCCGCCGAAAAGGCGAAACCCGAACGTGTGGCCTCTGCGGCGGTGGCCGCCTTCAGTGCGGTCAGTATCCAAAAGCGCGGCGGCGGCGCCGACGATCCTGCGGAGGATCCCACGCGAAAGAAGGCCAAGACAGAGATACTGCTCGGTACGCCCAGTTCAGCTGCCAGTTTGCCCGCCAAAGCAGTGGCCCCGCTGCCATCGCAGCAGCTCCTCTACCAGCGTGCTGGCCAGCAGGTGAAGGCCCAGCCCAAAATTGCCCTTGAAACGCAGGAGGCGCAGGCGTCTGGCGGCCAGGAGGATGGCGCCTGGGAGGCACGCGATCAGCAGCAGCAGCAGATAATTGTGTGCAACTTCGGCTCTGGCCCCGAGATGAGTGCAATTAAGACGACGGACGAGGCCGTCGACAAGCAGAGTAAGTTGGCTCTAGCTCCCCCAGCCAACATGGCACACTAATACTTTTAATCTCTCCTCCCCTCACAGCCTTTGCCAGCTTTACCAAAAAGGAGGCCGCCTCATCCTCGTCCTCCTCCTCCTCCTCATCCACCGCCTCCATTATCTCAATTGAGCCCAGTGGCTCTGGCCAGGATCATGCCGAGAATCCCGTCAAGACGGAGGATCTCGACTATGTGCTTATGCCAGCAGGCAGCGGGGACAACACGGTGGCCGTGGTCTCCGCCCCGGGCAACACAGTAACTGCTGCCCCAACGGGTGTGGGAGCCACATCCACCATTATACTGAATGCCACTAACAATGGCGCCACAGGCGGAGCCACCACCGCCACCACCACCATTCTCACGCAGAAACCAGGCCAGAGCAACTACAATATATTCAACACCACGGTCACGGGCACAGGCCAGACGGGTCAGCCCACCACGACGCTACTGAACCGGGTGAACCTGCACAATAAGATGAAGGCCACCCAGCTGGTGGTCAATGCCAAGAAGCTGTCCGAGGTAACGCAGACCACGGCCAAAGTGTCCATTGGCAACAAAACGATATCGGTGCCGTTGCTCAAGCCGCTAATGAGCGGCGGTGCGGCCACAGCCGGTGGAGCCACAATAGTTGAAAGCAAGCAGCTTCTACAGCCGGGTGGCCAGGTGACCACTGTGGTGAGTGCTGCTCCCACATTGGTGGGCAGCGGGCAGCAGGTTCATCCGCATCAGCATCACAACTTCACCAAGCTGATCAAGCGAGTGCCCAAGAATACGGGCGGCGGCACCATTGTCTCGTTCTCCGGGCTGCAAATCAAACCCGCCACCACCAAGATTGTGGCCGCCAAGGTGGTCAACAAGAAGATGGCCCTGCCGCTGCAGCTTCACCAGCAGCAACACCAGCAACAGCAGCAGCAGCAGACGCTGCAGGTGACCAGCGGCGGTGGTTTGGCTCCAGCCACTGGGAGTATAGTGACTATTACCACCACCAATCCCAGCCAGACATATGCCATGGTCCAGGAGGCGTCGTCGTTGGGAGGAGCTTCGTCCTCCGAGGACGATGGCTCCTCGGCTGCCCGCAAGATAACCGCTTACAGTGAGAATATACAGAAGATCCTAAACAAAAGCAAGTCCCAGGAGGCCCAGGAGGAGTTCACGAACATCAATAGCGTGGTGATCAAGCCGCTGGACAAGAATGCACTCAACTGCCCGCCCAGCTTCAACATCTTCAAGCAGCAGCAGCAGCAGGTTCAGGCGGCTCAGGGTCAAGGAAATTCAGTTGGAGGAGGCGGCACACCCTTGACTAGCGCTTCAGAACTGGGAGCCACCTCCTCCTCCACTGTCTCCGTGTCGGCGGGCACCATTTGCATCAATAGCCCGGGTATGGGCACGCGACCCATTCTCTCCATTCAGAACAAGAACATATCCTTGGTGTTGTCCAAGACGACGATGGCCCAGCAGAAGCCCAAGATGATCACCACCAGCACGGGTCAGACGGCACTGCAGATGCACCAAGCCCTTGTACAGGAAGTGAGTGCCGGGGACAAGGCTGGACCAGGAGGAGGAGGAGGAGGATCTTCAACCAGCTTGGGAGCTGTTTCCACTGCTGCTGCTGTTGGTCCTCCTCCCACTGGCGCTGCTCCCATGCAACTGAAGCTCACCAACAATGCCGCGGGCACCAAGCTTAGCCTTAGTCTGGCCACTGAGGGAGGAGCAAAGCTGGAGGAGATTGTCACTGGCGGCGGCGGCGAGCCAAAGGTTAAGCTGGTCAAGCAGGAGGCAGGAGTAGTGAAGGAGCCAGGGAGTGGGAGTGCCACGCCCAGCGACCAGGAGCGCAGCGGAGAGGAGTTGGGCACACCGGAGAAGCTACGTCTAACGCCCATTAACCAAGCCCAGAATCAGACTCCGAATCAGGCTCAAATAGCTGTAGCTCCTGCTGCCGCTCCTGCACCTGCCCCTCCTCCAGCTGCAGTTAATCCTCCAGCCAGCACAGTGAACAGCAACCAGCGCTCGGTGGCGGATGACTCGAATAATGCCCTGCTCAAGCAGCTGCTCCAGAATAGCAGCAGCAGTCATAGTCTCAACCAGATAAGCATCACCTCCGCCCATGTGGCGGGTGCCGCAGCCGCCTCCTCCTCCTCCTCCAACTCCAGCTCCACCTCGGCGCCCCTTTCCGCCCGCAAGGTGACCAATGTGCGGGCGCCCATCTTGGGTATGGCTAGCAGTCTGGGCGATCAGCTGGCGCGTCCCAACATACCGCCAGTGCCCACGGCCACGCCAGTGAGTAGCAGTAGTAGTGGCAGTAGCTCGGTGGCCACGCCTAGAGCCACCACCACGATAGCCGGGGGAACTGGCCAACAGCTGGCTACCGCCTCCTCCTCCTCCTCGGTGGTGGGCACTGCCATCTCCTCGGTGGTGATGACCAGTGCCAGTGGAAGCGGAAGCGAAGCGAAGCTGGAGCAGCAGAAGAATGAGCAGACGCAGACGGTTCAGAATCAGAACCAGGTGCCAGCGCCACATCCACATCCTCAGGCACAGGCACAGCTACAGCCACCACCACCACCTCCTCCTCAGCAACAGCAGCAGCGGCAGCAGCAGCAGCAGCAGCAGCAGTTGCAGGTGACCCCACCTCCTCCTCCACCGCACCAGGTCAAGCAGACCGTCCAGATTGTCTCCAAGGAGACCTCCTTTATCTCCGGCCCTGTGACTACCAACAAGCTAGTGGTGACTCCCGATAATACTGCCAGCAAGCAGCCCGCAGAGCAGCTACTGGCGCCACCGCCCTACGAATTGGCCACGGCTGCACCCGTGTCCAATGTGACCATATCGATATCCACCAAGCAGCCCGCCATTAAGGAGCTACAGCAGATGAAGCCTAAAGCTTTGCCCATGGAGCAGGGCGAGGAGTTGCTAACGGCGGAGCAAGCTGGAGAGATGACGCATCAGGAACAGAGTGGAGTGGCGGCGGGAGGAGCTCTTGTAACGCCCGCCTGGAGCAACAATAGCAATCATTTAGAGGTGGGAGCAGCCACCAAGATGAACTTTAAGCCGGGTGAGGGTCAGAAACGCAAGTTGCCCATGCATCCGCAGCTTGAAGAGAAGCAGCTACAGCTGCAGCAGCAGCAACAGCAGCAGCAGCAACAGCAGCAGCAACAGCAGCAGCAGCAGCAGCAACAGCAACACCAACAGCAGCCACAGCTGGAACTAAGCTCTTCTTTGCCAGCAAACCAACCCACGGAAAAGGTACAGCTGGTCAGCTATGTCAAAAAACCCGCCGGAGGGGTAGGAGGAGGAGTAGGTCCTGCCGAGCAGCTGCAGCTACAACCCATGCAGAGCCAGGGTCAGGTGCAGATGCAGGCCCAGATGCAGGCGGCCATGCAGGGGCAACTGCCAGGACACATGCCCGCCCAAATGCAGATGCAAGTGCAGCAGGTAGCCGTGCATCCTCAGCTCCAGCTCCATCACCAGCAGCAGCAGCAGCAGCAGCAGCAGCAGCTACCCAACCAGCAACCCAGCACGATTTCCGTACCCATTCCCATGCCCGGAACGGGTAACGCGGAGCCCAAGCCGGGCGATCAAAGAAAGCGACGCAAACGGGAAGTGCAGAAACCGCGACGCACAAATCTAAATGCTGGCCAGGCAGCTGGCGGAGCACTCAAGGATCTAAGTGGAACCCTGCCAGCCGGTGCCATGGTTCAGCTGGCTGGGATGCCACCAGGAACGCAATACATTCAGGGAGGAAATGCCAGCACAGGTCATGTGATCACTGGCGGGGTGACCATTGGCAGTGGATCAGGAGGAGCGGGTGCCAACACTACCACAATGCTCAAGAAGCGTGTGCGCAAGTTCTCCAAAGTTGAGGAGGACCACGATGCATTTACCGAGAAGCTGCTGACCCACATACGCCAGATGCAGCCGCTGCAGGTCCTAGAGCCGCATCTCAATCGGAATTTTCACTTTCTGGTGGGCAGCAATGAGGCGGTGGCCAGTGGCGGTGGGTCACCCAGCTCCAGTGGTGCTGGCGGCACAGTGGCCTCCTCCACCTCCACCTCTTCATCATCCTCCTCATCATCCGCTGGAAATGGTGGCAAACTAAAGAGCGCCTCGCTCAACAACCGAGGCTGGCCTTTGGGACGACACTTGGAGGGCCTGGAGGACTGCGATGGAGCCATCCTGGGACGCTATGGTCGGGTGTGCCTGCCGGGGATACCCTCGCTGTATGACAGCGAACGTTTCGGTGGAAGCGGCGGCTTGGTTGGTGGTTCAGCCACCAACCGTTCACCCTCGCCAACGCCAGGCATGGACTTGGAAAAGACGCTGCCCATGTCTAGCATACAGAATGACTTCTATGACCAGGAGTTCTCCACCCACATCGAGCGTAATCCTCGCGAGCGCCTGCAGCGACACATTGGCGCTGTGAGGGATTGCAATCTGGAGACCATTGAGCTGGTGGAGAGCGAGGGAGGCATGGCGGCTTGGGCGGCGGCCCTGCCGCGACTCACACGTTATCCTGGCCTGATAATCCTCAATGGGAATAGCCGTTGCCATGGTCGTATGTCGCCGGTGGCCTTGCCCGAGGATCCCATAACTATGAGGGTGCCCGTGTCGCCGATTTTGCGCTCTTGCGGCGAGGAGCTGCGCAAGGCCCAGCAACTGGAGCTGGGCTTGGGTTCCTTGGGTAATAACAACAACAACAACAACTATCAGCAAAAGAACCAGAATGTGATACTCGCCTTGCCCGCCTCCTCCTCCTCCACGGAAAACATAGCCGGCGTTCTGCGGGATCTGGCCAATCTTTTGCACCTGACACCCGCTCTTACCTGCAAGATCATTGAGGATAAGGCGGGCAGCGATAAGCTGGCCAACGATATGGCCCTGGAGCAGTTGCAGGATCTGGATGAGAAGCACAACAAGGATGACTTCAAGCGGCCGCTGAGCCAAGTTAGCCAAGGTCACCTGCGCAAGATACTCAACGGACGCCGCAAGCTATGCCGCAGCTGCGGCAATGTGGTTCATGCCACTGGGCTGCGTGTGCCGCGACACAGTGTTCCGCCGCTGGAAGAGCAGCTGCCGCGCCTTGCCCAGCTGATGGCGTTGCTACCTCGCAAGTCGCCGCCACCGAACTTTGCCTACTTTTGCGATCGCTCCTGCTTTGCCAGGTTCAAGTGGAGCGGCCAGGCGGCGGAGGCGGCCAGTCTGCTGATTCAGCCGGCGGGAGGTGCCACCAGCTTGTCCAGTAATACCAACTCCTCTAGGGATTCACCCAGCAACAGCAGCGGCGGCGGCGGCGGCGGCGGCTTAGCGACTGCCACCGAAACCCTGGTCAAGCAGGAACCGGAGGATGAGTTGGATGTGAAGCAGGGTATCCCTAGCAATCCTAGCCACCTGCCAGCCCAGCGCAAGTCCATTGTCAAGTGCTTTAGTGCGGATTGCTTTGCCGCCGATGGCGAGGCCACCGCCATCAAGCTGGAGTTTGAAGGAGCAGCTGGAGCAGGCACGGGATTAGCCAACAATACAGTGTGGGAGACGGAGGCTAGTGGCCAGCTGGAGGACACCAGGCAGTGTGTGTTTTGCAACCAGCGGGGTGATGGCAAGGCGGATGGACCCTCGCGACTGCTTAACTTTGATGTGGATAAATGGGTGAGTTGCCAGGACCTGCTGTCTAATCTTTTCCCTCATCTTTACCCTAATCTCCTCCCTGATCTCCTGCTCTTCTCCTCTCTAAACTCCTCCCTAATCACCTCCTCCTTCTTCTCCTCTGCCAGGTCCATCTCAATTGCGCTTTGTGGAGCAACGGTGTCTACGAGACCGTGTCCGGGGCCTTGATGAACTTCCAGACAGCTCTGCAATCAGGCTTAAACCAGGCCTGCAGCTCCTGCCATCAGCTGGGAGCCACCATCAAGTGCTTCAAGTCGCGCTGCAATAGCCTGTATCACCTGCCCTGCGCCATACGCGAGGAGTGTGTCTTCTACAAGAACAAATCCGTCCATTGCAGTGCCCACGGTCATGGAGCGGTGGGATCTGGAGCAGGTTCCACGGCGGCTGCCGGCGTAACTGCCACAGTGGGGGGAACCGAGAATGAACTTAGCTCCCTGGTGGTCCACCGGCGGGTGTTTGTGGATCGCGATGAGAACCGACAGGTGGCCACCGTTATGCACTACTCGGAGCTAAGCAATCTGCTGCGGGTGGGCAACATGACGTTCTTGAATGTGGGCCAGCTGCTGCCCCATCAGCTGGAGGCCTTTCACACGCCCCACTACATCTATCCCATTGGCTACAAGGTGGTAAGTAGACCGCAGTGGGATCTCTACCCTGGAGTGCCTCTGTCATCAGTAATTCTTCATCATGTTGCATGTCCTCCCACAGAGTCGCTACTACTGGTGTGTGCGACGTCCAAACCGGCGGTGTCGCTATATTTGCAGCATTGCCGAGGCCGGCTGCAAGCCCGAGTTCCGCATTGTGATCCAGGATGCTGGCGACAAGGAGCCAGAGCGTGAGTTCCGCGACAGTTCACCGTCAGCAGTGTGGCAGCAAATCCTGCAGCCAATCACGCGCCTGCGCAAGGTCCACAAGTGGCTGCAGCTCTTTCCGCAGCACATCAGTGGCGAGGATCTCTTTGGCCTAACGGAGCCAACGATTGTCCGGATATTGGAGAGTCTGCCGGGAATTGAAACCCTCACCGATTATCGCTTCAAGTACGGACGCAATCCTCTGCTGGAGTTCCCCCTGGCCATCAATCCATCGGGTGCGGCTCGAACGGAACCCAAGCAGAGGCAGTTGCTCGTCTGGCGGAAGCCACACACGCAGCGCACGGCCGGCAGTTGCAGCACCCAGCGGATGGCCAATTCGGCGGCCATTGCCGGCGAGGTGGCCTGTCCCTACAGCAAGCAGTTTGTCCACTCGAAGAGCTCCCAGTACAAGAAGATGAAGCAGGAGTGGCGCAACAATGTGTACCTGGCCAGGTGAGGCTCCACTCGCAATCGGTTTATAGTGCCCAGTGGCTAGACTGTTGTCTGTCTCCCTTGCAGGTCCAAGATCCAGGGACTGGGCTTGTATGCCGCCCGGGACATTGAGAAGCACACGATGATCATCGAGTACATTGGCGAGGTCATACGCACCGAGGTGTCCGAGATACGCGAGAAGCAATATGAGTCAAAGGTAAGGGTGTTGACATTAAAAACCATAAAATAACTCAATATTCAAAAAATTGTGTGTTAAATTTTGTATTTAAAAATATTTAACCCCCTAATCCCCTCTTATAGAACCGCGGCATCTACATGTTCCGGCTGGACGAGGATCGCGTGGTGGACGCCACCTTGAGCGGCGGCTTGGCGCGCTATATCAACCATTCGTGCAACCCCAATTGTGTGACTGAGATCGTGGAGGTGGATCGCGATGTGCGCATCATTATATTCGCCAAAAGGAAGATCTATCGCGGCGAGGAGGTAAGTTTGCCGCTATAAAATATAGGTTTTTATTCTCGACAAATCGCTAAATGTCTTTGTTTTTTGGCTCGCAGCTCTCGTACGATTACAAGTTTGACATCGAGGACGAATCGCACAAGATACCCTGCGCCTGCGGAGCGCCCAACTGTTGCAAGTGGATGAACTAAGGACCAACCGAGGAGGAGCTATTAAAGCTGGAGAAGGAGCGTTGAGGCTCCGCGCCCAGTGAACACAGGAATTGTTATAATCTGATCAATTAGATAGAATCGCGCTAAGGAGTATATAGTAGAGACCGTGTACATATATATATATATACAGATTCAGGTGCGTAGGCATAAATATGGAATGTATATATAAAAATAGATATAAATGTATTTATATAAATATTTATATATTTATATTTATATAATTTATATAAATATATTTATATATGTTTCTATATATATTTGAGAGCCTAGATAATAATGGTGATGATGATGGTGTGCCCACTGTAGCTAATTTGTAACCCAAGGAAGGAGTGGAGTCAAAGAGAGAGTGTTTCATAGTTTCAATTGAACGATTGCCATCGTTGCCCCCATCTATATATAATAATATATATATATATATACATTTATATTAAGAGAGAGAATATACATAAATGTTAAGGCTAGGACATGACCGCCGCGCGCCCTTCCCCCTCCCCCTTGTAATGTAACCCTTCTCATCCACATCCACACTTTCGAAATAATCGTGGGATAAGCAGACCAAACTTGACTTTATGCGTGTGTGCCTTCCCCCCTCTCTGTTTATCATAATTATTATTATTATTGCTATTATTATCATTATCGTAGTTGTAGTTATTTTATTTCTTTCCCATTCTTTTCGCCTCCCTTCTTCTATCGACATTTAAATAAGAGCTTGTTTTGTTCCTCAAGCGGCTTAGTAGTATTTGAAAATTGTACAACCTTTTTTCAACATATATATATATACATATATATATACGCTGATAGGTATATATATATTTTTATTTTTTATTTTATTATTTAATTAGTTTTCGCAGTTTACGTACGTTTAAGCATAACAACAAACTCCAAGCAAATGTATTTTTCAAGCCCCCTTAAGTTAAGTAAATAAAACCTGTATGCCACCATTTTAAAGGAGAAGTAGTTTTATTTTGGGGGAAGGGGGTGTTCCTTCCTTCCCCCACTTCCAGAAACTCCATAATTCTTTATGTTCTAGACTTTAATAACAATTTAACAAAGGGAAGTCTACGAGCTAGGATGCTACGATGCTACCGCTACGATCGTGGCTTGGCACGCGCCACAAGGCGCTGCAGCTGCACGCCGGCGGCCAGGGTGAGGATATCAAAGTTCTTGAGGTACCAGGAGATGTTGTACATCAGGTGAATGCGCCAGTTCTTGTCCAGGAACGTCTTATAGAACTCGCTCATCTGGTCGGCGGAGACCTCCTCGGTGCCGCTCTCCTTGTGCAGGCGCACAAAGTCGTCCTTTTCCTGTGTGCCAGCGAAAGAGAAAGAGACAACATCATGCATTGGTACGAACAAGGTATGAACTGTATCCTCCATTACCTCATAGAAGCGCTTGTTGTGCCTCGTCCAGAAGTCCACATTCCAGGCCTCCACCTCGTTGCGTTTAAGCCGCAGGCTCCGCGCCAGCGGCGTTTCGCTGTCGTCATAGTGACGCACATAGGGCCGCAGGTTGGACTGGGCATCCGGTGGGCCAATGTAGTCACACTTTATGTCCTGCGGCTCGGGCTTGTTGGCCAGGCCGCCGCCACCGATGGCCGCCGACTTCTCGGGCCCCGCGGCGGCATAGCGGCGCGTAAGCTGTTTGAATGCAAGTAGAATAAATTGCATTAGATTCGTGGAGTGATCCCTTAAGGCGGACACCCACCTGGGTAAACAAAAGCCGGTGGTGGGCCTGGCACTTAAGGCATTTGTTCATTGTATTTCTGTTAATTTGCGAGTTGTTTTTGTTGTTACGTTATGTCAGCAGAGGGACCAAAGCTCAGCCCCAGACAAAAAATACCAACGACAAAGCAAAAAAATAAAAATACTAAAATTATAGCAAGATTTTTAGTGCGAAATCGAAATTTACATCTGGCAACCCTGCTGCTGTCCCGTGACAATAGGAGTTTACAAATAAAAACATTAAAAAAACAGCTGAAACTGGAAAATAACACCCACCCAGCACAAGTGGCGACGGCAGACAGTCCAGCAGGCAATATGTCACCGAAGAACAACCACGATCCCACCTCCTCCGGCGACTCCGGCAGCGCCAATGTCCAAGAGGCTGATCTGCAGGGTGAGTTTAAGACGTTTTATTTTCGGGCAGAGAGCGAGGCTCGTTGGGATCACACCTCACTTATTTGGTGCCTCCTGCAGAGATGGAGGATGTAAATCAAAGTCTGGACGAGCTGAGCTGCGCCCTAGATGCCGTGGAGCAGCGCACGGACGACATAATGTCGCAGCTCCGCGAGCTCCTCGACTCCAACAGGGAAATACGTCGCCTGCTGGCGGAGGAGAAGGACAATGCCGAGCAGCCGGAGGACGACAACATGGATGGGCAACAACAGTCGGGCAACGATGCCAAGTAGGGGACACCTGGCCACCAGTTATTTGTTTGTTTTGAGCACCCAATTCCCGTCAATTGTTTCGTTTTTTTTGTATCGTGTATTATTTGTTCTTAATCTATAAGTAAACGTAATTGAAAGCAGCTCTAAGGACTAGTTCTGGCGCGGCTTCTTGCGCTTCGTCTTGGTGGCGGAGTCGCCTGGCTTGGCTGACGATGAATTGCTGGAGGAGATGTACTGGAACACGATGTCGAATAATCGCTTGGATTCCTCCTTGAGGCGTGCGTTCTCCTCGAGTAGCTTCTGGACATCAACGCCGTTGGCAGAGGCAGAGTTCTCCATGGACTCGTCGGCGTCGGCGTCTGCATCCTCGTCTTCCCCTTCTTCCGCCTCCTCTTCCTCTTCGTCCGCCTCCTCTTCCTCTTCGTCCGCCTCCACAGCGTCCTCTTCATCCTCTCCTTCTTCTTGGACACCCTCTCTACTCAGCTCTTCATCTGCTACCTCGTCTTCGGCTTCCATTTCCTCGCCTTCCTCCGCATCAGAATCAGCTTCTGCCTCCGCCTCCTCCTCACCCTTGTCTTTTTGCAACTTGCTCATATACATGGACGCTATCAGCTGGCGTAGTATTTCCGTATCCGTGCCCGGGTAGCTCTCCGTGAGGTCAGGCTCCGGCGATTTTCGCCCCTTGGCGTACTCCTCGGTGACCAGCAATTCAATGTAATCGTCCTTGGTTCGCGGAGTGATCATTCGCTTCAGGGTGTCGGCAAACGGCTGCGTGTGCTTGTGCTCCGGCAGAAACACGCTGGGGGTAAGCAGGCGGATGCATAGGTTCGTCACGGAGCCCGTCTGGGGCAAGCTCTTGACTAGCTGCCGACTGCCCACATCCCAAACACACACCTGGTTGTCCTCGCCGCCGGACACAAGCGATGTGGAGCTCATATTCAGGGCCAAGCTGGTGATGGCCTTGCCAGCGGTGTGACCCACAAAGGCCTGCAGCTCATCCTCCTCCACGTGGTATTCCTGGTTACGAAAAGAAATTAATTTCAACTGGAAAACAGAGGATGGAGTCAAACCCACCTTCATGCGCGGCGCCTTTTCCATGTGGAAGACGTACACCTTGCCATCGCCTGAGCCCACATAGACATGCGTCTCCAGCTGATTGACAATTACACTGTGCAACGCCACGGGAAAGACCACGCTGAGCAGCTGGCTGCCTCCAAGAAGGTCATAAACGTTGCAGCAGCGATCCAGGGAGACGGTGAAGAGGTGCGACCGGATGCCACCCAAACCCGAATACACATCCGTTACGGCCAAGCCGTGATCATTGAAGCTGTACAGTGGCTCAGTGCTATCCTGCCCGCTGCTGCCCGTGTCCAACGGAGCAGCACAAAAGGTCAAATCCCAGACGAGCACAGCGCCATCCTTGCCGCCGCTGATGAAGTGCTCCCCGTTGTCGGTGAATCGCAGGCAGGTGATGGGCTGATAGTGCTTGGACAAGGTGTTTAGCATACGGCCGGTGTTCATGTGCCACAAGTAGATGTTCTCCTGGATGCCCGTCGCCAGGAAGCAGCCGTCGGGCGTCAGGGCCAGGGCATTGACCTTGCCGGGCACCACGAACCGCAGGCTGGCCATCTGCTCCTGCTTGTTGATGGGCCAGACATGGATCAAAGGCTTTGCCGAATTGGCCGCAAAGACATAGCTGAGACCGATCATGGCCAGGCCGTGGTGCTGGGCAATGCCGCCGCCCTTGTAGCGCATGAGATCGGTGCCGGTCCGCAGGTCCTGGACGCTGCATGTGGTGTTGTCCTCGCTGCCGGTGCTGATGAACAGGGCCTCCACGGCGTCTGTCATTTTGGCTATGGGTTGTCGTTATTCCTCCGGAGTCCGGATCGCTTGGACTGGCGATCTTCGGTTTCTTCACACGTGCGCGGTTCCAACAGTGTGACCAGGTGGCTGAAGCTGATTAAAGGATCGTCTTATTAATTTGATAAAAGTTTACTTCATTTGTTTAAATTGTTTACATTTTTTGTTTAATTTTTTAAACATTATGGAGCGGGTAATTTATTTTACTGCCACAAAAGATTTTATCCTTTTGAAGTGGACTGCTCTTGGCTTCAGTTTTCAGTATTTTCTTCTTTGGGCAGCTGATGCGGCCACACTTTATTAACAGCCCGCTACATTTGAAATACAAGACAGGTTTTGGCATAATATTTGTGATTAAACGCATATCAAGTTGTAACGTTTGCAAAAATAAATTTATTTAACATTTAATTTTAGTAGTATTTAAACTGATATAAATTTTGGGTAATTGAAGGGTATAAATTCCAGCTGATAACAATATCGTATCAATAACATGCGCCAAATTAATATCGTTGAGTGTTTTCTTGTTGCTGTTCTTCTCTTTTTCGGGTTTTGCTGCTTTATTCTGATTTTCCAGCGTTGAGTGTTTTCTTGTTCGATATTTAATGTTCATGCTGTTCTTCAGTTTCGGTAATACGTTAGGGGGGCGGCATAGTCCTTCTAAAATTTACAATAAAATAAGAAGAAGATTGCCAAAAAAAAAGCTTAAACCTGAACCCAAGAAAATGACTTACATGACTCGCGTTCACTATTTCTAAAATGCGCCGGAGAACCGCAGTCTCTTCAGGGAATTCAGATTCATCACCCCTAGAAGGTAAGGCATTTAGTGGATTAGATCAAGAGTCCGATCAGTCCAGAGCAAGTCAACTTACAAAACCTGGATTCTGCGCAATTTGGAATAGTAAAAGTCGCGCTCCCTCCAAACATGTAAGAGTCTGGAAGTAGTCAACACAAGCCTACTAGCGTCTCCACTTGACGTAGCCTTCTCTTCCAAGGGTTGATCAGTTGTACAGTCGGCCTTGGTTTTGTGTGAAATCTCACGGGCTTCTGCCACAGGTTCAGGCATATTAATGCCATCTGCCTGGGCCTCCGACTCCTTTTTCAAATACTGATCAGTCGCTGGGCCCACAAAGCTGGAGTCGGTCTTAGCCTCGTCTAGAGTTACGTTGGATTCGGTCTTAGCCTCGTCTGGAATTAAGTTGGACTCGGTCTTGGATGTGTCTAGAACTAAGCTGGTGTCTGTGGATTCAAGAGACAATATATAAACTGTAAATGTAAATAGTTTTGAAAACTACCACCTTTAGGGACCTGGCTACAATCACCATCCTTGCTTTTATCATTGGCATGATAGAATTTTTTAAACCATTGTAAAAATTCCAAATTGTCGGTGAAGCGGCCTTTAACCAGTCTCTCAATGGGTATAAACTAAAAGTAAAATTTATTAAAAAAAAGTAATGGGTAAAATATTCTAAAAGAAGAAAAGAAGCTAACTTTGGGCAGGTAAAGTTTTTATACTCTTGCAATTAACACTATCGATCTTAACTTAAACAAGACTACAACAATTAAATTAAAATTATGCATTATTACCTTCTCTACAGACATTTTTTTAAATGAAGCTTGTAAAAGCTTAAAATTGTTTATGTACTCATGCTCTTGAGTAGCATCCACTTTGACTCTTTTCATCTGCACTGAGTTAGGAAACAGTTTTTCCATTAAAACGCAGTAAGCAGCACCTGTTAAATAAAGTGGAGGTGGGTCTGCCCAAATAGGAACGCTTTCCAGACGCCACTTACCTGAGCAGAGGTTCTCAATTTTCTTGATGTCTGCTTGAAGAGTTTTGTTTAGCCAAGCCAGAATGACATGCCGGGATAAGTTTTCCGCCTTTGCCGAGTAAACATTCGTTGCCATTATAATGTCGAAAATAAAACAAGAACTTAACGTATTAAAACTAATGCAACAATTTTGTAAAGGGCTGAGGACTTTCTATATGTTTGAATCAAAGACAAAAGCCTTTTTCCTTCTCCTCTTTCTTATTTGATCCGGTTTGTTTAAGTAAAAACGTTTTTTTAGCAAAATAAAATACTTCCGAATAAAATGCTTCCGTTCGAGGCAACTACTTTTTGACAGTCCAGGTTCTCAAGGCCTTCTTTTCGGTTTTTTTTTGTCTCACAGCCTACTTGCAACTAGGACCCCCTCAAAAATTGTATTTTGATTCAACTAAGTCTGACCCAGTATTAACTCAGCCTCACTGTTCCCAGTATTAACTCGGTAATACAAACTGAATCAGCAGAAGGTGGATTTACTTTAGTACAAACGATTATTTTCTCTCAAATTACGATATAGCTCAGATAGCGAATATCGTAATTTGCGTGAAAATATTAGTTTGCACTAGCACATTCGATTTTTCACCAAAAATTATAAAAAAAAAATATATAGGAATATTCTCAAAAAAAAGATAAGGGGTTACATCATTAAAATAGTCAAAATCTGAAAAAAAAAAGATTTTAAAACCTTAAAAAAACGAACACAACAACGCTTTCCGAATGGAATTCAATGCATTTTTGGCTTTGTTATGAATTTTCTAAAAAATAAATTTTTGATATTTTGACCCTAA
>JAEIIL010021916.1:2996-16416 GCA_018905715.1 Drosophila lini
AAAAAAAAAAAAAAAAAAAATCATTAAAAAAAAGGAAAACTAAAAAACGAGTACGAGAGCAGCAAGAAAGAAACGGAAAATGAGGCAAAACAACCAAGATATTGGGGACGGACGCAAGAAACCGAATTATTATCAGGAAAATAATAATTCATGGAGCAATTGTTAAGCATGAATAATCCGCAAGGGCGCCCGCCGCACCGATAAGACCAATCACCACCACCACTACTCGCTACTACCAAGGAATCCACACCAATCCCAATCTTCACTCACCTTTGGCAGCTCCCGCTTGGGCCTAAAGATCACAACGTCGCTTTCGATGTAGTCGGGCACCTCCTTGGTGCTCTTGGAGAAGTTAAACACCATTGAGGTGTTCTCCGTGGTATGGCTGGAGCTGGCCGCCACTCCTCCTCCGCCATGCCTCTGACTTTGGCTGCTCCTCAACTTGCGACCCCACATGGGCGACGCGTTCGTGGCGTCCGTCTCCTCTGCCACCTCCTTGGTGTTTATCACGGTGTCGAGACTAGTGGTGGGCGAGGATCCAATACCAGATCCAGCTCCAGCGCCAGCTACTGCGCCCGCGCCAGCGCCGGCTTCCGTTGCCGTTGACTTCTTCATCTCATTGATGCGATTCTTTTCGATTTCGCGACTTGTCAGCGGTGTGCTGCTGCTGCTGCTGCTCCCGGCACCACCCGACTGGCTATTAAACAGTGGCCGGATCACTCCGATCTGCTTGGTAGTCACCGTTGGCAGGGACTCGCTACTGTTTAGTTTGCGCACTTGCACTCCACTTGCACTCCCGCCGCCGCTGGCCACATGCGCGTTCTCCGTCGAGGCACTGGCAAATGATCGCTGTTGGGCGCCTCCCGCTACCGCCGCCGCCGTCGTTGTTGTTGTTGTTTCCGCTGGGGGCTTAGGCTTATCGCCTGCCGCCGCGCCCATTTTATCGCGTTGCTCATTGTTGTCGCTGCTGTCGCCATCGTCGTCGTTGCTGTGGTCGCGATTGTCGTCATCGTCGATGCGATCGTGATCGGCATCGGCAGTGGCTTCTCCATCGCCCTCGTCGCCTTCGGTTCGCTCAGTCTCGCTCGGCGCCTCGCTCTGCGGTGTGGCCTCCTTTTTGTCGGGCGTCTCGGGATCCACTAGATCCATGCGTCGCATCATTATACTGAGGGTGGACATAGGCGAATCCTGGGCACCACCTGCTACCTGGCGGGGTATGATGTCCGGATGGGTGTGGGTCGGGCGCAGCGGCGTGGAGGAGGCAAAGCCAAGACTGGGCGCCGGCGCCGACAACGACTTGTTGTTGATCGACTTGTAACTGGCCACCTTGCTGGCTACGCCGCCCACTCCATTGGAACGATGGGCGGTCCGCGGCCTCCTATTGGCACTCGCCTCGAACATCTTCAGCGTTTGCTTGACAAGATCGGGCGGCGGACGCTCCGTGTCATCGATTATGGAGGCCAGGCGCTTGGGCGGCGCCGTATCTGTGCCGCTGTGCAGTCGCTCGCGGGCATTGTGGATTTTGTCCTCGATGGTGACGCAGGTGGGCGATGCAGCGGTGGCGGTGGCAGGGGATGTGGCCGCCACCTTGGAGGAGGCCACAGGAGCTGTTGGAGTAGCGCTGATTCGCTGACTGTTCCAGGGCGACTTCTCGCACAGCAGCGCCTCCACGGAACGGGCGCGCTTCATCACTTCGTTGCCGCGCTTGAAATGTCGCGAACGATTGCCCGATCCTCCGTTGGCCTGCACCTCCTCCGACTTGGTGCCAGCGGCGTTGCCGGCAATGACACTGCCACCGCCGCCGACTGTGCCATTCGCACCTAGGCTCACGGGACGCTGGGGGGGCTTGCTAGCCTGGGGCTTCGCCCCCAGAATGGGTGGCGGTGTTGATTTGGCACGCACTTGGGTGGCAGCACCTGCCGCCGTCGCCTCCACCTCGTTCTCCGCCTCGCCCTCGTCATCCTCACGATCCAGCAGAGTGTTGAGGCTGGTGGAGCGCTGCAGCCGCTGCTTGCTGCTCTGCTGACGGGACTCGCGCAGGGCCAGACTGAGGTAGCGGCAGCGCAGCTTGGACACGATACCGGGGCCGTAGCTTAGGTCCTCGAGCGTCTCTGGCAGAGTGGCCGACTGGTGCTCCTCCGAATCCTCGCCAGGTGCCGCCATCTTGCCTGCTATGTGTCGGTGGTGTTGGCCATTTTGTTTTGTGGTCTTCTTCATCTCTTGCATGGCGACCATTGTCGCGTTTACCGTTACCTTGCTGGGTGACAGTAGTTGCTGCTGCTGCTGCTGTTGTTGTTGCTGCTGCTGCTGTTGGATGAATTTGTTGCTCTGGAGCTTGTCCGAAATGGAAATGGTCTTGGTCTTGCTGCTGCTGGCTAAAGGCTCGCCCTCAGCAACGCTCTGGCCCGGTTTGCATTTCGTTAGCAAATGATTTTGGTTCGGATTTTGATTTGCTGACGACGGTGTATTTGTTAATGCTCCAGTTGTCGCTGCTGCTGCTGTTGCTGCTGTTGCTGCTGTGCCAGTTTCAACTTCACCACGCGACAAACTCACCACAGCAGCAGCCGGCTCGCTCTGGCTCTCCCGCTCGCGCTCTCTGAGATCCAAATTTAGAATCTCTCCCTCCCGCTCCTCCTCCTGGCTTCTTATGGAAGTTGTGTTGAGTAGTAAACTCGATCGCTGCTTTGGTATGGGTGCTATTGCTGCTGCCGGCTCGGGTGCGAGCGGTGCAGCAACAGAGTCTTTTCCAGTGAAGTATTTCTCAGACTTTTCCTCTGCCGTTGCCGACGTCGTAATGGTTCTCTTCTGACTAGTGCTGCTACTGATTGTCGCCAGTTCCAAGGAGTCTGCAATGGGTGGAGAGAGGCGGTGTGAAATAGTAATTTAAATCTCAGTTTTTCAATTCAAAAGTCAGTGGTGCCATGATCAAAACTAGTTTTCACCACACTGATCTGGCAGCTCTGCTATGCCGATAGGCAGCTATCGATAATAGGGCGGTTGATTTGAGAGGCTCTTACAGCAAGAAGCTAAGTTATTGCGTACGAATATATATTTTTTAATATTTATTTTATTTTATACTAAATGTGTGCCAATCTATTATATTATAATAAAATAAAGATAGCTTGACAGGAATTTGTCAGTAAGTTTAGTGTGGCCAAGGAATTCAAAGTCAGTAATCTGGCACCGTTTTCGCATCGATAAACGATACCAGTGCCCGGGACATTTTGAATTACATCAAATCGAAACAATACCAGCGAAAATCAAACACTTGTCACTTGGTATTTTGTAATATTGCCAGCTCACCTGCATTTGCACTTGGATTTGGAACGGTGCCAGCGGTTGACTCCCCACCCAAAGCCCCACAACTGCCGTCGACGGGCGATGCAATGGCCGCCGCCTGAGTGCGCGCCACATTGGTCTTCCGGCGCTGGATGAGGTCCTTCTTCCACTGCGGCATGTCCGGCAGGAACCCGGAAGTGGGCGACATTTCAGCTCCTCCAGATCCCGCAACTCCTGCTGCTGCCACATCAGTGAGTAAATGCAATGAAGGCCGCTTCTGTGACTCCATTATCCCCGTCTGTTCTTGGCGCTGCAAGAGGCATTATTTTAGCATTAAAGCATTTTTATGTAGTATGTTGTATCCAGGCTGTCTACGCTGCTCTCCTACGCCAGCTCCTCCACATCTTGACCCCAAGACCAATGCTGGCCGACTGACAAACTGCCTCTGACTATGAGCTGGTGCTGGCAAATAGCAGGTGCCGCGGCCAAGCTCTACTCTACGCTGCAAAGTCGCGGGCATCGCCGGCCGACCCAAAAGGGCTGCGAACCATGGCGAGAGCTGCTCGGTTATAGCCACAGACTGAGTGGAGTGTCGATTGCTTCCCTGTTATGCCCAGCTATATATATTCAAAATATAGGAAAATAGCAAGAAAATCTAG
Organism: Drosophila lini; assembly: GCA_018905715.1. Taxonomy (NCBI): domain Eukaryota; kingdom Metazoa; phylum Arthropoda; class Insecta; order Diptera; family Drosophilidae; genus Drosophila; species Drosophila lini. Next base: position 6,935 of record JAEIIL010021916.1, read on the forward strand.
AAAATCTCTCTATTATTTTTGTGTGTTTTTTCGAAAAGATCTTTATAAGTTAGTTCAAAAATAAATTGAAAAAAGGTGCAAGCTTAAATAAATTTTATGAAAAACCTGATTCTGCTCCTGATCCATGATGATTCCGTATGAATATCACAAACGAAAGCAACACTGTTCCAAACCAAGACACTGAGGCACTGCCTGCTAGTCGAAAATATCAAAGGACTTATAAGGTATGGTGGCACCTTTTTTTTGTAGGGTTCAATCTAAATTTCTGTGAAAATGTAGACCTCAGCTAGGTTTCGCAGAAGTCAGTAAAAGGGTTCTGCATCTGGGACTCCATTTCGCCTTAGTGGAACTGTCATTGATCAGAGGCAGCTAGTCGGGAAAGTTAAGAGTACGGGTTCCACAGAAATCTTTAGGGGTATTTAATTAATTTACAAGTAATTTAAAAACATTTCTTAACGGGATAATATTATATCAAAATCTATGTAATGCATAAAATAAACAATTTTAGTGTAATAAAATTTAAATTAATGTCTTTGAGAAGATATTTTGAAACTCAAAATATTTGTTTAAAGATCCCATTCGGGAAATCGTTAGGAGATCGGCAGTTCGTTGTGACCCTTTTCTTGTAAAGTTTTATTTTTCTTAATTGGATTAACTGCTGTTTTTACGGACCGAGACAGCACCATAGCACCGAACAGAACGTAGAACATAAAACGCGAATTGCAAAACGTAAAACGTATAAAAAAAAAAAGAAAACAAAATAACAAAAAGAAAAGGGTAACATAAGAAGCAAAGAAACCCCAATATTTTTCCAGCATAAATATGCTAAACTGCCGTCGTAATGAGCGGAAAATGCGATAAAGCGAGGAAAACGGTTCGTCTTATTGTTTCGCTGAATTGATTGCATGTCGAGATTACTTTTATTTGTTGTATTTACAGCTGGTGGAATCGTTTTGTTTCTTCAGCTTTGCTGCGCTTTGCATGCCGCGATAAAAATTATTATTTTAATTTCCCATATCACCGCTCTATATGTGTGCGCCTGTGTGTGTGTATGCATTGCTCCGGCGAGAGGGTGCGAGTGAGCGAGCGAGCGGGTGAGGGAGGGAGTGCGCGCGATAAAGGGGCTGGAAATTGCAGACGAAGCATAAAATAAACAACCGACGACGCGCTATCGATTTTTACGGAAAGCAGCCAGAACTTTGTACACGTACACACACACATTCGCTCCAGTACACCTGACACCCACACTAACACTCACTCACACCTACAGGCTTGGCGAAAATATAAACTCGAAAATGCCTTTGATTTGGAAAAACTCGCAAGAGCGCCAGAAAGAGGAGGCGATAAAAGAGCCGGGTTTTGTTTATTTACACAGGAACGAACACAGGCAAAACACACGCAGGCACACACATATACACTTGAACTAACGGTCCCGTTAGTTGTGGCAGCTCTAGCTGTTTTTGTTTATTTACCAGAATTGGAGTCAATGCAGAAGCTGTGTTTCCTCACGAATTGAATTCTTACTTTGCAGAAATGCTGCTGGCAATGGTGGTTTCGTTTTCAGTTTTCCCCTCCGCTTTTCCGCTCGGTGGTGAGGCTCAACGATTCTCCACCGCTTTTCAGTTGGACGCGCTGGCCGAATTTCTCACTCCGCTCCGCTCGCCTCGTTCCGCGCACTTTTCCTGGCTTATCCGACTGCCACTCGGCCACTGTCACTGCTGCACTCAAACTCGGAACCTCGGACACTCGGGGGGCGTGGGTGCAAACACTACGCCTCAAAAGTGCATCTTTTGCGAATCAGCGGAAAAAACTTAAGCCGCGTTTCAGTTCAGCGTTGCCACCTGGCGTGCGGCATATCGTGCTAAAAATGGCCGAACTGCCAGACCCAGTTTTCCCGCTGAACACATTGGAAATTTCTAAGCAATAGGGAAATGTGCAATTCTTATTGTAATGCATAATTAATGGGGTAATGATTTTCATTCTAAATTTTCTTATTTTTTCAAATTTCAAATTTTCAAATTAATTCGAACCCTATAGAGGTGAATCTATAGGGTTCGAATTAATTTGAACACAAAATTGTTTAAGAAAATTTAGAATGAAAATCATACTAGTGTCTTATTTTCTATTTAGTTGAAGCGTATGTTTTTAAACGCTTTTTTATATTTATATAAAAAGTTTCTTAGGTGTACCATTATGATTAGATGGCAGCCCAGATTTTGAGGCCAGGTGGCAGCTCCATCAACAGCTGGCAGCCCGATAGGTTTTTTGTTATTGTTACTGCTGCACAAACTAAACGGCTTTTGTTTATTATTTCTGTTTTAACAAGTAATTTTATCTGATGGCAATTAACTAAATAATCCAGAGATAAACAAATCCACTGGTGAAAACAAAAATAACCGATCCTCTCCCAATGAGCATTAACTGGATAAAGATAACCGAAAGGTAAGCCACTATTTAATCCCAAATAACGTTCTTCAGCTTAACTATGTACTTAATTAACTATTTAGAGCCCGCGGGGGCATCAAGATTATAAATGCCCTACCGTTCGACACCTTCACCACGGTCCTGTGGTACACACACCGCCAGATGAGCCCCAGCGCCGCGGGGGCTTCCGCGTCCACGGGCGCCGGCAGTACGGTGGGCACCAGTGTGACAACTACGGAGCGAGCGGACAGCAGCGGTGCCACAGAAGAAAACCCCACCAGCAGCAGCGAACCGGAGTACACGCTGGAGGAACTAGAGCGATTGGTGGGCGTGCCGCGAGCAGACTTCCTTCTGCTCATCAAGACCTTCTCGTACATCCTGCGTCGCATATCCACGTTCATCATCAAGCCCAGTCTGCTGCAGCGCGAGCTGCGCGACAAGCTGCAGCTGGAGGACGAGGCCAAGATCGATGCCATTCTGCGGCTGTGGGTACGCGAGACGACCCCGATCATGAACAATTTGGCCAGCAAGCGCTACGAGTCGAACGTGATCGAGGACGTGGCCTGGAAGCTCAATGTCGAGGTGTCCTCGCACTGCCAACAGCGGACAAAGACACCGCTGGCCGTGCTCCAGATGAAGACGGGCGCCGGCGAGGATATTAGCATTGAGATGACGCATCCGGAGCTGCAGGATCTATACAATCAGTTCGAGAACATACAAGGCGAGCTGGATGCCATGCTGGCAATGAAGGCTCCGGCTGCGGCTGCGACCTCGCCTCCAGCTCCATCTCAGTAGGGATGTTGACCATTCCCTGTGCCAATTTAGTGTTTAGTGTTAGTCGTCCTCCCTGTGCAAATATGTATGCAATACAAAATCCAATCGTAGCCAAAACCTAGTTAAAAATTACATGTTTGTAGCTTCCAATTCAAATCAGTTCTCAAACGACTAATAAAAACAAATAATTGTATATTGTATGCTGTATTATTTGCCTTTATTTTGGAAGCATCTTTGAAATAATCTGTAAGAAGTCCCGATGAAGCTGAGCATTACTTCGTGGACCTATTCCATGTGTAGGATTTCTACGATTTCCCCGGACTTTTTTACCCGAAAGTTAAATAGAAACACATTGGCTTTCGCACATTTTACAGTACACTTTAATGGGATCTTCTGCTTATGCGCTTTACTCTCGTATGCTGCCCCTCGTCGAACCGTATTTAATTCTACTGATAAACATTACAAATTATTACAATGATATATATATTTTATATATGTCTATATTGTATATGCATATGTAATTCGTCTTAGTACGGGTTGTATAATGATGGAGTCGTATGTATAGTGTTTTCATTTTCGTTTTCGCTTTCGCTTTCGTTTATGTTGTATCCATTACACAGACTTTCTAGTTGCGATCTTTTGCATATATGTATTTATTGATTTAATTATTTATTTATTACTTGCTATTGTGTGGCGGGGATTTGGGTCTAACTTTTCGGGAGGGGAGGATAAATTGAAATTATGGGGCTTCGTTGTTTATGTATTCACTAATCTATAGAAGCAAAACGATTCTATTGCACTTTGGTTAATCACGTCAACTAAGTTCTGGACACAAAATTACAAAGGTTTATATAACTCATTAGGACTTAATTTGTTATTGTTTAAAGTTGATTATTGCTATAGTTCTTTTGTCGCGTGTGTCTGTGTGTGGGTGTGGGTGTAGGGTGTTTGTCGCTTTGGCACCTTAACTATCGGTTGTTGGTTTTAGTTAGTTAGTCTTTATGGTTTGCGTGGGATTCGGTTTCTTTGTTGTCATTTTGGATTTTGTGTGTAAATGATTATCGCCTCACAAAATGCGTTGCTTGGTCGTTTTAATTAATTTAATTAATGTATTCCTTCCTGTCGTTCTTTTGTGCTGTCTGTTGTTTGCCGGCCTATCTTCCACTTTCACTTTCCTCTTAAAAGGACTTCGATTCGAAATCCAAAAAAGTCGAAGTCAGAGAAATTTACTTTACTCGTGACTCGGTACTCCTTGCTCGGAACTTGATACTCGTTACTCGTCAATTGCTACTCGTTAAGCAAGGTTTTCTTAATTTCAAACATGGTTTTTTGAAATAGTTCTAACCGCATTTCTTAAAAGAGTAACTATTTTTCATAGCTGAAAATTAGTTATGATTCAAAACAGCTCAGTTCAGTACTTTTTAGCTTACGTTTAGTTTTCAAAATAGTTACTTTGTTGCATGCAACTGATGCACCTCGATAAAATTCACTAAATTCCCGAATGAAGTGAAAATGGAAATGCGACTTGTGTGCAAGTTTTTTGTGTTGACTTTTAGTTCTTTAACAATAACATCGGTGTTTTAAATAACCTTCTTAATTGGATTTATTTATTTACTTCCTGTGCCTCGCCTGTTTAAATAAAAAAGCAAGAAATGGTTTCGATTTTTAAATAAAATTTTATATAATTAAACAAAATTAAGGTAGCACATACATTACACAAGAAGTTTACACAGCTTACGAGCTATAAAATTATCAAACAGAAATAAAAAAAAAAATTTAATAATAATAAAAATAAAAAGGTTTACACTACACTACATACGTACATACATGCAGCAAAATCTTTGTTTATTAAATCTATTTAACTCAATTATTGCATCTTGTGTGTAGTAGTAGTTGTGAGTGTCTATGAGTGGGCGTGTGTGCGATTTAGAGTTAGTTTAGTTTTAGTTTTAGTTTAGGTCTAGTATAAGGTATATGTTTATCATGTATTTATATATATATGCATACATATATATATAATAATAATATAAAAAGTAAACATTTAGCGCTTTTAGTTGGCTACAAAAATTTGCTCGTCTTGCTCACATACATATTTCAACTAACATTAAGTGTACAAAAAAATTGGAAGATACAATATATATAGTTTATATCAAATTGTGGCTAGCGTAAAAATACAATTCAGTATTCAGTATTCTCCAGTTGAAGCGGCAATTACAATTACTCGTTACACGTTACTCGGTACTCGTTACTCGATTACAAATTCAATTGCAATCGGATCCCCCGATTATCTTACGATATATGTGTGTATATATACTATATAAAATGTATAAATTGATGCGTGTTCTGTTTGGCGAGATTGCTGCATTCCCATTCGATAGATCGGTGTATATTTATATATGTATTATATATCGAGTAGTATCCGGTGTATGTAGTATATCCCAGTATAATATCAAGCGTGGATCTCCATCTCTTCTTAAGTAAATAATAATGTAGTTTGCCACACGATGGTTGAGTTGGGTTGGGTTTCCATTCGGTTCTCGGTTGGGATTGGATTGGATTGGATGGCGTCTACATGCCCGACTCGGCGATGCCTTCGTCATCTGGAATGTATTCAAGGCCGCAACAATTAGTGTTTTTGGAGTGACTTTCGATTTTTAAAGCTTAGCGCATGCCGGGTTAGAAAACATTCAGGGATATATCAAATAAAATATACAATAAAATATATATACGTGTAAGTAAAATACACAAAATACAAACTAGAGTACAGGTTCAACATGCAGGCAACATACAATATCGAAGGGAGATGATGGCCACAGTTCACTTTATGAGATTTTATTGATAAGTTTGGAACAAAAATCCTACAAAAATATTTGAAAATATATCAAATATATATCTAAAAATTCAATTATTTAAAGTTTTTTTTACTCGTTAGTTAACACTCGTTACAAGTAACTAAAAATGTAATTATGAAAACACAGAACCTGGTTCGGGAAAAAGTTTTTGTACTTAAAAAAAATTATTAGGCGGATAAGTTTGCCTTAAAATATTAAAGTTAGAAAAAAGTGTTTTTTAAATTTATTTACGAGTATTATGTTACTCGCTACTCATTACTCGTTAAAGTAACTCTATTAAAATTTAATGTTCAATCCGATCTTTCGATTATCTAATTATTATTATTATTTATTATCTATTTAATCATTTATTTTATTTTTTCAGATCAACATTATCTCTAGTGAGTGATTTTAGTGGCCATCAAGAGGTAGGGAGAAGGGATCTGTGCCGAAAATGTATGTCTATACAAACCCATAAACGGATTGGCATAGATGATGCCGCCGCCGGCCTCGGAACCAACACCATTGCCCAAAACACCACCACCATTAACACTGCTGCCGTTGCTTCCTATTCCTACTCCTCCGCCTGCATTGCCGCCTCCCATTCCTCCCACATTGTTGGCCCCGCCGCCTGCTCCTCCTCCTGATGCTGCTCCATTGCCTAGTCCACCGCCAGACAGACCCAATCCCTTGCAGAGCTTGGTGGTGGCATAGTTGGAGTCACCGTCGCCCACCAGCGTGGCAATGTCATCATCGTCGCCGTTGCGCGTGTTACAGCTGCTGCCCAGAAGCTGGTCGTAGCAGCTGACATCGGTGCTGATCACATCCACCTCGATGTCGTCGTCGTCCTTCTCCAAGCTGTTCCGATTGCTGCCGCCCAGCGAGGAGTGGAGGGCATGGGAGTCCTCGTAGCTGCCGCCGCCGCTGTCATCGTTGGCATTGTTTGACTTGGTGTCGATGTGCGTCTCGAACTCGTCGTGCATGTACAGCTCCACGTCCTCATCCACATCCACATCCACATCGACATCGACGCAGTCCACGTCCTCTTCGCCATCCTCATCCTCCTCCTCGAGATCCCCGTCCAGCTCGTGTGGCACCAGCTCACCATCCTCGCCCACCTCCACGCCCAGTTCGACCTCCAGGAGCGAGCGACGGCGCACAAAGACATCGTCGTTGTCCTGGGACTGGCTGTGGTTCTGCGGCAGAATCATGACATCCTCCTCGGCAAAGCTGAGTCGCACATTGGCGCGACTGGCGCGATTGCTGCCGCTGCTGGAGCTCGATCCTGTGGCACCAGATCCTGATCCGGATCCCGCGCCCGTTCCATTGGCGATATGCTCATGGCTGAGACTGTTCTTAATATCACAGGACGACGAGCTGAAGGTGATCAGCTGGGACTTGCGTCTATGCTGGAGCGTGTTGTAGCCATTGGTGGCATTGGCGGCGCCACCACTGCCAACGCCAACGCCTGTCTGCGTTTCAAACTCGAGGACCTTGCTGTCCTTGCAGATCATCGAGCTGGGCTTGTTGTCAACCAGGACGATAACCACCGAGTTGTTGTTATCGCTGCTCTGGTTGACAACCGAATGTCATCTGTCCGGCGGCGGTGCCATGTCGGCACCAGCACCGGCTGCTCCGCCAAAGGAGCTCATCGATGTGGTGGTCGGCAGTGTCATGTGATGATTATGATGGTGATGATGGGGATGATGATTGAAGCTGCTGGTCAGCGGCTGTTGGTCATCGTGCAGTATCGCTGCATTCTCATCGTCAATGGCCTCCGCCTCCGCCTGGCGGAGATCGTGATGCGACGACAGGTGGCCCTCAATGGTGGCCACCACGTCCCCGTTTTCGTCCAGCTGCACTGTTGCTTGGCCTGTGCATGTGGCGCGTATTGGAAATGGAGGAAAATAATGGCATTGCACATTGGTTAGTCACCCGTCACCGCAAAAAACCGAGAACATAGTTCTAACAATAGCAAGGATCAAGGATCAACTACAAGCAGCTTTCCTCGCTCTTTCTACCTTTCCTTTTTTATGATTAATAATATTCTTTTGTTTTTGGTTAGTCATTGCGAACGGCAGCAAAACTGCAAGAGTTCCTGGGCTCCAAGCTCCCCTACCTACCTTCATAGCCCTCGTTGTCGTGCATCTCGCGGGCGGGTCCCACGATATTCTCCTTGCCCTCTAGCACCGCCAGCAGGCACTGGTGGATGCAGATGTACTGCTGCTCCGTCTGCACCATCCAAACGCGCTCTGTTTAAGGGGAAGTACAAGCAGGATTAGTTGGGATATCTGGTGGTTGCCCAGCTCTGGGTCTCACCCTTGCGCATGGCATACACAATGCCAAAGATGTCCACATAGTCGGACGTGTTGATCTGCTGCAGGATGCGGTCCAGGGTGATGAACGTGCCCGACCTGCCCACGCCGGCACTGCAGTGGACCACAATGGGCCGCTGCTCGGCCCCGATCCGATCGCGGAAGGCGCGCACAAATCGCACCAGCGTCTGCGGCGGATTGGGCACCCCAAAGTCCGGCCAGGTGGTGAAGTGGAAGTGCCGCAGGATGCGCTGTTCGCTGCCCTAGTATTTTGGAGTACGAAAAAGGGAGTTAAGAAGTCGAAACAGGAAATATGAATGGATGTTACCCTGCACAGCATGAACTCGGTCATCACCCAGTCGGCGTAATGGCTGTCGTTGAGGATCTGCACCTTGATGTCGCCGTAGAAGACCGGCACGGTGTCGTTCGGCCAGTACTGGTCGCACTTCTCGCGTCCCTTCTCGAAGCACCGGGTGAGCATCACAATGGCCCGCGAATTGCTCTCCCAGCACATGCGCCAGAAGTCGTCGCGCGTGGAGTGCAACGGTCCCTGGGTGACGATGAACTCGCGCGGGGAATTGTGCCCGGGCACATAGTTGGCATTAATATAGTCACTGCCCTCGTCATCGTCCACGGGCTGGAGCTTGAAGCGCGAGTGGTCGTAGGGCAGGATGTTGGTGAAGCGATTCTTGGGCCGATTGCATGGCAAATCGGCAAAGGTGCAGGGCTGATCGCGGCCCACATGCTTCAGCTCCTCGAACTCCTCGCTGAAGCGGAAGTCCGAGTCGGCGGACATGAGGCGGTAGTGCTCGGCAAAGTTCTTGATCAAAATAGGGCGATTCTGCTCGATGACGCTGTCCGGCAGGGACATGTTGTCGTTGGCCCGCGAGTCCTTGGTGGTTTTGCGGCAATTGTTACGGCGACGTTTGTAGAACAGCAGCGTGACCAAGAGCACCAAAATGATGGTCAGAGGCACAGTAATGGCCACAATCAAGGAGGTGTTGTCTTGATCTAGTAGGGAGAAAGAATAAAAGGTTAGAATTAGTGGGATTTTGATTTATGTGGACTTTATGGTAAAGATTGTGGATTTTGATTTATGTTGATTTTAATTTATTTGGATTTTGATTTGTGAATTTTA